>JAKRZM010000941.1:695323-744241 GCA_036379175.1 Heliconius cydno galanthus | reverse complement strand
GCTAAGACGGGAATTTGCAATATTCGACTTCTAAGGGGTTGTTTTTGGGGTCGAAAGTTTGTATGAAACTTCGTTACTACAAATGCTAGGAGTCTCAAATTTTGCATAGACGTCACTAGGACGTAGTCATGGAGACAGAAATTAATAATAACATAGTTCACGCGGGTGAAACCGCGAGCGGGCCGCTAGTATACTATATATGTATTCGATTTAAACACACAAAGCAATATCATATTATAAGGAATTTGACGTAAATACTTCTACTATATTATATTATTTAAATGCATAGAACAATATACCATGGTGGCGTGACTGATCACTACTCGAAGGAATGATTATATTTAAATTATTTTCATTTCTCTGCTCTTGTAGAGAGAGTTGGAAAGCAGTTTTAACACTAGGTTTACCTTTATCCAGGTACCTACGGTATTTACGGTAGTTCACACTAATAATACATATTTTTTGTATAGGTATATATGTATAGGTGTATATTATAAGATATGTAATTTTAATTATGAAATATTTTTTTTAGTCTAACCTAAAATGAAAATATTAAATATTAAACATATTGGTGCTTTCATTTTAAGAAAATTTTATATAAATGCCAATCAAAGACATTCAATTATAAAGAACCTATTACATACAGAAACACATACATACGTACATACGTCCTGACCTTAGACGGCCGGATTCTTGAAATAAATTAAAATATGCTCACTCACCATCAATCAAGCGACCGATTCCATCGATATAATTTACTTTTTGTAGTTTTCACGAGAAAGCGCCCGTCACGCAGCACGCCTGGCAGGTACGGCCCGTTGCGTTATCATTTTGTGTGCGTAAGGCAATTTATTAATTAACTTAGCTAATATTAATCTTGCTTTAGTCTATTTTTGGGATAAATTGAATGTAAACCTTGGTGGTGTTCTTGGAAGTTAATATATGATGCTGCATTTTGTACGCCTTTCTTCCTTAAATTAGTTTGAATCTGGAGTAATAGGTAATTTTATATTTGAAAATTCATTTCACTTTTAGTAATTATTTTATCTTAATGTTTAATTATAGTTTTATACTTTTATAAAATAAAATTTATTTGTAAAAATCTTATGCCTAATTTCTGGGTTAGTAGATATTTTCCTATAAAGCTTAAAAAAAATAGCTTAAAATCTTAAGCTAAATAAGAGGGTAGGTATATAATTAAAGTAACGGCCTTTGGCCCAGTTAAATTCGTCAATCCGATTGGTGACATGTCGAAACGGTTTTGGCCGCAGTCAGTAATCGGTTTTCTCCAATAAACGGCGATTAGACGCGCCGGCGTCAGCACGCCCGGGATATGCTGTGTACACTTGCGCTCAAAAGTGTTTTGTTTCCTTAAGTTATTTTAGCTTCACTCTGTATTCCGCATGTAGCAGGATAGGCAAAGGGAACCTACTATTAAGATATTCCGCTCCCTACTTCCCGCTGAATTCTGGTAATATTGCGTGTTGAGTGGCGGAACTCACCCCCGTGTTTTACTCGACGCACTTTGCCAGATACCAGAGCGAAGAATTAGAAAATACTATACTATTACTATTTCCTGCAATCCTCGAATTCAAAAACTGACGCGATTACACACAACTTACCACACAACCCGTCATTTTGTTTGTTATTTGTATTTTTGTCATATATATTTTTCTTCTAATTAAAAAGTCAAGGAGTATCTACACGATTGTACATAGGTACTACAGTCGTGACCAAACGCCGATTTCAATTATTATCTAGAAGTCGTTTTCGAACTAGCATGGTTGTAATTTTAATCATGCTATCCCACTTTTAATAGTAAGAAATGACTACATTTTAATAAAAGAGTGTGTGTTGACTTGCATAAAATTGCACCAGTCGAAAATCAATTTAAGCCTCGTAAATTGTAAGAATTATTTTCTATATACATTTTTCCTACTTCACACATCATCCTTGAATGAGAAAAAAAAGCAGCATTCCATCTGTCTTCTCTAAATCTTCAAAAATGATAAATAAACACTAGTCGAGCTCTCGTGTGGAGTTCTGTGTGTAGTGGAGTATTTTAAAACCTTTCGATATTCTCGAACTTAAGTCACAATAGAAATGTTTGAATTGTAGAGACGCTTATGACTGTTAGATGCTTAATATTTATTTAATTTGGTTTGTTTCTAGCTAAAGAGATGTTATAATGAAATAAATTAATTAAGAAAGTTTAATTTGAGTCTCTCGTCATACATTTCTTCGTGATAAACTGGAATTCGTATCTAGTAAATGTGAACAGTTATAGGATATCTCAAGACTAAGCTCACCAGTCACCATGCTGTAGAGACAGCGGAGCCGGCCCGAGGTGACGGCGCGGCTCAAAGCTTCGACAGCCGTCCAGCGAGGCTCATAATTAAGAACGGTGACTGTTGAAAAATGGCTGCCGCCCCCGGCCGGCCGTGAATAATCGTCGTAATTACGATTCGGAATAATTTCCAGCCAGTCATAGCGATGCTATCGGTAGGTGTTGACGAGCGCTCGTTACGCGCACGCAGTTCGACTCGTGGAAGTCGCTGGTCTAGCTGGATGTTAGGTCGACGTGAGGTCTGGACGTTGGCTATGAAGAAGAATATATTTAGATTCATAAATTATAAATCAAAAACAATTTAATATTTCTTGTTCGTTCCAAAAATCGTATATTTATCTTCTCTTAAATAAATATAATTTTTTTTAGCGATTTATGTTAGCCTTATATCAGAATTTCCCATTTTAATTACAAAGTTAACAATCCTAGCTTCTAACGCATCCAGTACCAGCAAGGTACGCTATATCATTATCAGTTGTTCAATCAATAAAACATCATTAATGCAATTAAAATTAAAATTGTAATTGCATTGCAAAATATAACTTTATTATACAAAACTAATACCTGCCGTGTTATATAAAAGTAAATACGTGAAATAAAATCTATTTTAAAAAGAAAAATATAGTATTAGTTGCTTAATTAAAATGATCTAAGCGTCGGCGCGGAGGCGTGCCACTTGCGCCACTCTACGTGGGTAGATTTAATTAGCTGTAAATAGTTTTTTTGTGATTGCATCACAACACTACGTAGATCGAATCTTGTAACTATCACTTTCACCTGTAAATTATATTTGAAAAAGATGCTGAAAGGATTTAGCTGTTTGTAGTTCTAAGATGGATGCAATTTTAATTAAATTCACAATGCAATGCAATGTAGACTGAAAATTGTATTGTGTACCTACAAATAGCAAAAAAATTCTCAAGTGTATCTGAAAACGATGTATCTATACATTTTTATGATTTAGATTATGATAAGTAAGTAAATCGTGTAAGTAAATATAGGATATATTATGTAAATGTAAGTACTAAAGATAAAAATGTCAAGTTACTATTTTAGTTGTCCGTAATTTTGAAGTTATTTTGTCTTTTAAACTAGGTAAATAGCTATTCTAACAATATTTGAGTATTGAAAGTCTAGACTGCTATGGAAACCTACCAATACGTGAAACCTAAAAATATTATCGTGAACTTGAGATTTTTGAGAAATTATAACTCAGTAGGATATCATTTTGGGATATCTAACAGGGGTTTTAACTTTATCAAGCTTTGCAATATTAAACTATGCAAGACCAATCGATGAATAGTTTAATAAATCCCAATAAATTATTTAATTCAATTCAATGTTATTGTGTAATATTTACTTTGCCAATGTCATGTACTCGTACTGTATGTGACCGTATTCATAGTACCTACCTATTATAGATGGTGATTTTTAAATTATTACTTTGTGAATTTTGTCGTTATACTTTTTTTTAAAAAAATAGTACAACACTGATACTGACTTAAATTTAATTTCTGCCTCTGATATTTAATTATATTTTATATGAATATTTTTTTTATATTTACTTATAGCAAAAAAACTAAATAAACATACATAATATATGTATGTAGCTAGCTAGCTATACAATCTAGGTCATTATAATATTTAAATTATATTAATTTATAAATTTTATTTTTCAAAACGACGGATCTCTTAATTGTATATTACTTTTCTCGATTAGTAAAAGTTTAAGGGGGTCTATAATGAGATTTTTTAAACATACGCCCAGTAAGAACTGTATTTTAAATAACCATATTAATTACATAATCATTGAGGCCAGTCCGTAAGCGCGATAAGTTGTTGGTTCGATTCCCACTCGAGGAAATGAAACGTTTGATATTTCCATATTCTTCGCTCTAGTGTCGAGGCAAAGCGTAGCGTTCAGTTTAGCCACTCAACACGCAGTGCCTCCAGAATTCAGTGGCAAATGAGGTACGGTTTGTCTGAACACTAGATTCCCTCTGCCTACCTTGGTGTGTCCCACTTACAGCGTGATGCTATAAAAAACTTATTACTTTATTATTGAAAACAGACAGAAATATAACGAAACTTTATTACAAAAGCTGTAACCAATATTTAAGTGAAAGTTATTATTCATAAATAATCGACTCCATGCATTTTTACTAGAATATCCATTATTTCACATTCTAGTCGCAAGAGCATATAAAGGTACGTCCTCTAACTTTGGTTTACACAGATGCGTTCCACATAGTGTTTACGTAGTAGGTATATGGAGTATGTAGACTTGAGTTGAATTATAGAAAAATGGTATGGCCAATTTTATAATAATTTTGATGGCTTTCCTATTTTTTATAGTAAGGCTAAATGTAAAATAGACATTATATTTAAAATTAAAATTAAAATTACAAATTAATTAATTATTTATGTAACCTATGCAAAAACTAAAAATATGTTAAATATTTTAGTTAACAACTAACATTATAATATTTCCAGGCCAGTCCCCACTGGAGGAAAATTAAAATATTTTATATTTTCATTTCTTCGATCTGATATCGAGGCAGGGTGCGGCGTTGAGTTTCGCCACTCAATACGTAATGCCTACGCCTCTAGACTTCAGCGAAAAATGGGAAACGGAATGTTAAGACCCTAGATTACCCTGCTGTGTGTAGAGCATGAAGCTAAAAAAAATATTTTAATCAATATTTTCTGTCAGGTCATTTAAACATACGTCCCGTACTACAATATTGAACCTGCAACCAAGATGAATCGACGATATATTATACAATTAGGTACACATCATATTTCAAGGTCACACGGCAACCAGATGATAGCGCGGGGTGACCTTGCCGGCTTATCATAAAAAAGGTTCATTTACACTGCAACTGTTATTTTGAATGAAGTGCCATTGTGACACACGCCCACGGCCCACACTGTCGACCTAACAGGTGTCGCATTGTTATATGCAAATTATACTTTCCCTCTCGAACTATTTTTGGTTGCTATACTGCTACCGATTTGATTGAATTAAAAATTGGATATCCGCTTCTTTTAACATGGAATCATTTGGAGTTATTGTTTTATTAATATATACATAATTATTGTTATTGTTTATGTTAGGAAATTATTGTTTATGAGATTTTTTTATTAGGGATTTTAGTGATAATTAATTAATTCTGATCTACTGATCATTTGCTTTACCCTCTAGTTTTTTAACAGTAACCTCATAAAAACATAATCATTTATATATATATTTTTTATATTTACTACACATATATTTGAATTTCAGTAATGAAGCAGCAAACGAAGAAAAAAATCTTAGTGTCAACAATGAACAGACAAAAACGTTAACTATATATGTTAAACCACTTGCAGGTTTAGTAAAACCTGTTTGTTCCTATCAAAAGGGTATCATAGAATTGTGGACTATCGCAATTGTCCATATTAAAAATAGCAGAACTAATATGAATGATGACTTGTCCTCATTGTATAGAGTACGTGCGAAGTATCAATTTAAGGAACTTACAAATATTCGCAAAAGGGGCGAACGGGTCTAAGTGTACCTACGTTTGAATACGAGGTCGGGTGGTCATTATCTATCGATTTAGACCAGTAACCGTTAGTTACTACTATTAAAGTATTAACGTGAGAATTGAACTGCATTTACAATTCAGGCGATGCTAATGACAAGTTTTTATGGCTTGAACTAGGTTTTGGGTTGACAGTAACTGTATGTATAAATATAGATGATAAAAAAATAAATGGTGTTCATCAACTAGCTATATGGGTTCACAGAGCTCTGATGAAACAATGACTAGTAAGATTTTAGATTTGTTAGATTTTTTTAATACATTTGAAATTATACTTTTTTAAACGGGTTAATCGCTTCTAAGTGTTTTGTATTGTAAATATATTTTGGAAAACCCGACTTTTGTCACAGCTTTAGTAAAGTAAAGTCTTAAAATTCAGTGTAAATAGTTATATCGGTAAGTTAGTCATTTAAAAATTAATACTTAGTAGAGCTAACGCAATTTGAAAATTAAATTTTGATATAACATACATATGTTGACCATAAACATATTGCTTCTTAAATCATTTAACATGTAGAAGTACCATAAACGCTACAAGAACAAAACTAATTTTCTCACCCCAAATTAACAGGCGTCAAATTAAATGAGAAACAAGTCAAGCTATGAGGGTCGGGCGCTATCGCCACATCTACAACCTGAACAAGCGATAAGCAAGTTAAACATGCCTTTAACGCAATATCTTTAAATCTTTCGAATAATGACCACGTGGTGATATTCATCTATATAAGTACGAATTTATGATAGGAAACACTTTTGTTATAGCATTTGGTACTTGCATATAACTTGCTATAAACAGGGGTCTTTAAGTTGGTATTGCAGTTTGGGGTTAGGTAACACCTGTACTGTGTCCATTTGAGGTTTTTGTAAATTTTATGTGTTAATATTAAAATTTAATAACAATTTAGAACTTTACTATGTTGTATTATTAACTTCCGCCATTATGAGGTCGGTTAAATTTGAGAGTGCCTTTTTATTCTCTTATTATTTCTGTTTGATTAGATAATACGTACTTAACGTCATTTAGATTTATTTTTCTTAAAATAAAATTTCGCTTATATCAAAAGTAACTTTTTCTTGTTTAATTTAGATATGTATTATATATGCTTCTATTTTTGTCTATTCCTGCTTACTTTGACAAAGACAGACAGACAAGTGATCAATTGTATGATTTTGCAACTGAATGGCTTTCGACGTAAGGAACAAGTTCTGTAACGAGTATGAGAGGGTTATTAAATTACAATAATTCTAAAACGGACGTCCCTGTGAGGGTTGGTTCATAACCGTTGGTCGTTTAACGTTGAAAGCAATTAATGTTGTCAGGTTACTTTTGTAGAGCATACTTATGTTACAAATTATAATATTGTGTTTTAGCTTTTATTCATATTTGTTTAGTATAAGGAATCATAAAATATAAAAAAAAACATGTAAACATTGTTTAAGGTGAGTTAGTATATGTGTGAAAAATAGCATAAAGTTATATTTATTTTCTTCTTATAAACTTCTCCTGTCCCCCCCAGATATCTTTTAGTACAAAGTAATACATACTTTTATATTTTTCTTAATATATAAAACATCCTTCACCACCACTCGGACCACCACTTTCGGTATATAGACACTTCCGGTTAGCGCCACCGATAACGTTACGATAGTCCTATCTTGCAAATCTTTAAATTTGATATGTAAAACAATTTTATTCAGTACAAAATTCTAAGTTATATTCTACACTAGCGGACCCGGACGCGGCTACGCCTGCTTGAAATATAAGAATATAATTTCTATAGAAATATAATTTCAATCTATATGAAATGCTAAAAGTGACTATTATATTTATTTTCATAAGGATGAATATCAAAATGACGCGGTAACGAACGCGGTCGCGTAGCGACGACGGTTGTTATTAACATGGCAGAATAAATTGCATGTCAAATTAGAAAGTATTTTAATTTATTAGTATATATGTGTAATGTAATATTATATAGCCTATAGCACTTCTGAAGAATGCAGCTTTCATACAAAACAAAAACAATGTAAATCGGACCAGTAGATCCAGAGATCTTAGCGTTCAAACAAACAAACAAACAAACTCTTCCGCTTTATTATATTATAGTATAGATTGAGACTGCTTTCTTAATTAATACTAATATTAAAAGTGATTCTAATCGAAATTTATTATTGTATTTTGTTTTTCCTATATGTAATTGAAATGCAAATATTAAATGTAAAAATAGAGCCTGTAAAAATGGTCGCCCGTTACTTTTTCCTTCAAAGAAACTTTATGTTCGCGTAATTGTGCTTCGGGAAGTTTATTTTTCGGTTCATTCGTTATGTCTGATTTTAAGGGTCGAAGCACATGCAAATGTGTTATCTAAAAAAAACTGTTTCGATATCTATGTTTGTTTTAAAAATATTAACGTTATTGATTTCATGAATGAAGAATAAAAAAAATTAAAATATGATTTAAAAATAATTTATTTAGATAAGTATCATACATGGATTAAGATATATATTTACCGATTGACTTTACATAGGTATACAAAGATTAAAATAATAATACATAACGAGTTTACATATTTAATATGTCACGCTGTATACCGCACTTTGCAAGGTATGCTCAGGGAACTTGGGAACCTAGTGCCAAGGCACTCTGTTTCCATTAATGAAATTCAGTACTATTTAATATGTCGACATAGTAAAATAACATTTAAAATCAAAAATACATTAAAGTTAGTGCGTAACGAGCCTTACTCCTCGTAACGATATTTGAACGTAATGGTGTTACGTGATTGCTATTTAATTTATTTTCGTAGATGTAATTTTACACCCGATCGGTTGTGCGATCCGAAATTATTACTTTCGTTATAATAACGTTACGATAGTGTTTGTGCGGTAACAGCTAAAAAAAAGTAAGTCCAGGACTTCCTTTTTTAGATCCTATTTTACGTCATTCGCTTTTTTTAATTGTAGTTTTTTTACAATATCGTCGGCTTAGAGTGTAAGCTTGCTAATAGCCTATTTAGCGAATTATCAGGAGGAGAAAAAGCGTCTTTAAGAAACTATGCCGATACATAAATATACCTATGTTTTATCAGAATTTCTACAATTTGGAAAAATAATTTATATTCTCTACTAGGTATATGAAATAAAATAAAGTAATTTTTTTTTCAATTTCGATTGGTATAAAAAAACAAAAAAACAAAAAACGGATTTAGCAAGTCCACTCTAAGCCGATGATATTTTTTTAAACATCTATTACTTAATAGCTAGATTTAGTTCAGATTTATAAATAAAAAATAATGTAGAAATAATCGTAACTACAATTTACAAGTTAATTGTCTCACGCTGTAAGTAGAGAAAGATTTAGTTAAGCAGGGTGCACGTATTAGGGGTTGCAGAAGTGAGAAAGACATAGTACGTGGTGGTTCCCACGGTATTTGTAGGCTTGTCGTGCAGTCGACTGAGATTTTTTGCAAAAGTGCACTAATTTTAATAATATTCGTATATATAAATATTTTTAAAATTTCAAACGAATTGGCAAATTTGGTAACTGATATGTATTGAAATAGTTTAATTATTCTAGCAACCCCAATGAAATAACAAATCGAATGAAATAAATATTAAAATAAAATATTTTTACTATTTCAAAAATAATATTTAATTGAAAAATATATGGTTAAACAATCTATATTTTAAGATCTAATATCATAACATGTATATTCAAACTGTTCCGGTTCGGTACAGCAATAATTGTTGCGAAACAGAAAGGACGTCCTGTGTCGAATCTGTGGTGCAAAACCACGATAAAAATTCAATTTCCAAATATTTATTTACGGGAAAATAACCTCAATTGCAACGTATTAAGAATACGAGTTTATTAGGGGATGACAAGGCGTCGTGTGCGTGACGGGTCAAAATCGCAATTTTATTTATAACATGTCATATTATAGCAGCTGGGGTTGTTAAGGAGAAAAAAACGTAAGAAAATGGTTGCGCGGAGCCCCTTCGCTCCCTAAGAGAACACCCCTCGAACGGGTTTCGCCATCATAAATCCCACGTGAAAGATATTTTAAAATGCGTATAAAATATATTCAAAAGAAATAATTTGTGCGTTGGTATTTATTTATTGCGCGGATTTAATGGGAGTTTGTGCACGTGTTCGTCGTTTCTGTTATGTTTAAACCTTTATGAGATTTAGATTATGTAATTACATATTTTTTTATAAATATATGTTAAGATATATATAACAACTAATGTAAAATAGATATCTAAAATCCATATATTAACTTACTAATCAATGATAATGACACCTAAATTGCGGAGCGATTATCTATTGTTTTTTTGCTAAATTACTAACATTGTCGTCTTATTTGTAATCTATTGTAATTATTTATTTGTAACAAATAAGAGAAATAACGTCTTAACATAATTTCTTAACAAAAGAATCGATTTAGCAGTAAAAGACCAGCTGACACACCCACTCACCTGGTGACCCACAGTTCCAATAAAACACAACAAACATCTTAATTAGTTAACAATGACTGTATAAAAACCATTCATAGTAATATAAAGAGAAGCATACACTATTGACTTACGTTGTTTTAAACAAAGCACTGAACGTTTTACTTCGTAAGCACCCAATAAGTATCAATAGTAATGACTACATATTATTGGATATATTTGTAATAATTATTTAAAGACGAACACACACACAACACACGAACGGCATAAAGTGTGACTGTAAATGAGGTAGGTTGTGAGTTCAATTCCCGCTCTTCTCGAGCGGGAATTGAACTCACAACCTACCTTAATGGAATATTTAATATTTTCATTTTTTCGCTCTGGTGTTGAGTAAACACGCGCCGTTGAGTTCAACACGCAATACCTCCAGAATTCGGCGGTAAATGGGGAATAAATGTCTTAACACTATGTTCCCTCAGCCTACCCTGCTATCTGCGGGATACAGCGTGCTAAAAAAAATTCTGTTATGGATTTGTCTCACCTGATGTCTACACTCGCACTTATTGTGATCTGAGATGATATTACAATACAAAGAAGCACAAATACTGTTTGCTTTGAACAATTTACACCAATAGATAACAATGGGTTACAATGGCACACGAAAGAGGTACAGACGCGCGCATAAACGCCACTCGAACGGTCAATGACCCCTGATTGTTTTTGACTCAGCTCTCCTCATTGTAAAGATCCGTGGATAATTGGTAAATGAGTGTTTTATAATTATTTTATTTTTCGATTTGTATGTGATGAACTTATGTTCTAATGGCAGTTTTGGTTAAGTTAGTTAGTTAGTTTTAAGTACGTAGATATATACATATAAGTATTCTAATTTGCTTTGAAATAATAATATCGTATAATATAGATATTTATAAAAAATCCAGTCCACAAAATAACAAATGCTTTCTTATTAAAATTAATTGTTAAAAAACTTTCCTAGCAGTGTTGTAACAGTGTCTAATTACACTGTAAAGTGTTAAGTAATTTTAAATAAAGTAATCACGTTTTCAAAAGAGAAAGTAAATCTTTATTTGAAGTCGTCGTTTTTATACCTACTGTACAAATTAGCGCCAAATAGAAACGAATAAAAAGTATATACCCACGTTTGTAAGTCTTTTTATATCGACTGTATCCGTCGTCAAAAGTTCAATGGCTGTGATTATAAAATGATATATTTAAATATCGTCAGGTTAAATAAAGTTTAGCATATCTATGGAATTTGCCGCATTTATGTGTAAATTTTTTTATTTGTATCTCTTCCCTATAACAGGCTGTCTATTGCATAAATGACGTAACGTCGATGGTCATAATAAAGAGGTGTTAAGACGCGTGCTACAAATTTACATAAGATTTTGGATTAAACGATTTGGTGTCTATTCAATTTCTATAGAATATAGGTGTATTATGTCAATTCACTATTATGAAATGATAAAGTGTCAATTCTATCTCTCTCTCTCTCTCTCTCTCTTTATGATGCATATTGTTAGATTTATTTACTTCAAATATTGAATGATCTTCTTGTGATTCACAAGTATTTTGACTTCTGCTTTAGAGTGTGAAGGTAGAGTGCATATTTTATAAAGTTGCATATCGAAGACTTCAACGATATCCGTTAACAACTTACTTACTATGGTACAATAGAAAAATTATCATTAAATTACACTTTCATCACAAAATCACTATAACATTTTTTTATATATTTGTTGTTAGAGTAATGACACACTGACTAAAAGTATAGCAGTACCTTAATATATTTTAAGGTGGTAGGTATTAATTTTAAAATAATTTAAATTTATTACAATGAGTTCGTAAAAGTCGGCGCAATGCCATTTATATATATTAATACTACGTCAAAAAATTGTTATTTTAAAAGCCCGTCGAGAAATAAAAATATAATATAAATAAGGCCAGTCGTGGTGCATGGGCACAAGTGTATGACTGTAAACGCGATTGGTTGTGGGTTCGATCCTACTCGAGAAAAGGAAATATTTATTCAAATTTACATTTTCATTTCTTCCCTCTGGCGTCGAGGCACAGTGCGGCGTTAATTATTTGACGCGTGAAACTACAAGTTTTAAGTTTAATTAACAAAAATAACAAAAAATAATGCATTAATTTCATTAGTTTACTTACTCATATGAAAAAAAATTACGACAATATGATTTCTAAGTTAAAATAAATGACATCTTATTGTCAATATTATAATGATGCTGGTGTAATTGTGGTGGACATAATTAACAAACGAGAGCGAGATTGCACGGTGGGCGCGCGATGTCCGGCCGCTGCTCGTAATGCTATACCGATCTGCCCTGGTTGGGGAGCTTCGGGTGAGTAGTGCTACTGGGTTTTACAAACTAACAAACTACATATATTTTTACAGAACAAAAAAAGGTAATTTATAAAAAAAAAATAAAGATTGCTTTCANATTTACTTCAAATATTGAATGATCTTCTTGTGATTCACAAGTATTTTGACTTCTGCTTTAGAGTGTGAAGGTAGAGTGCATATTTTATAAAGTTGCATATCGAAGACTTCAACGATATCCGTTGACACCATACTTATTATGATACAATACAAAAATTATCATTAAATTACATTTTCATCCCAAAATCATTATAACATTTTTTTATATATTTGTTGTGAGAGTAATTACACACTGACTAAAAGTATAGCAGTACCTAAATATATTTTAATGGTAGGTATTAATTTAAAATAATTTAAATTAATTACAATGACTTTGTAAAAGTATGCGTAAAACCATTTATTTTTTAAATGCTACTTCAAAAAATGTTTTCTTCTAAAAGCCCGTCGGGAAATAAAAATATAATATAAATAAGGCCAGTCGTGGTGCATGGGCACAAGTGTATGACTGTAAACGCGACTGGTTGTGGGTTCGATCCCATTCGAGAAGAACAAATATTTATTCAAATTTATATTTACATTTCTTCGCTCTGGTGTCGAGGCACGGTGCGGCGTTAAGATCCACCAACACGCAATGCCTACCCTACTGTGTGTGCTGTAGAATAATATCTCAGTTAATTATTTGACGCGTGAAACTACAAGTTTTAAGTTTAATTAACAAAAAAATAAAAAAAATAATGCATTAATTTCATTAGTTTACTTACTCATATGAAAAAAAATTACGACAATATGATTTCTAAGTTAAAATAAATGACATTTTATTGTCAATATTATAATGATGCTGGTGTAATTGTGGTGGACATAATTAACAAACGAGAGCGAGATTGCACGGTGGGCGCGCGATGTCCGGCCGCTGCTCGTAATGCTATACCGATCTGCCCTGGTTGGGGAGCTTCGGGTTAGTCGTACTACTGTGTTTTACAAACTAACAAACTACATATATTTAAAATATATTTTTTTCATAATAAAATAAAGTAATAAGGAGGGAATTTGAAATCATAAAACTGATCTACTAAAAATGTGTCATAGTGGTGCAAAACTGACAGATAGGCAACACTTGTGAGTTTTATTAAGTCTTTTCTACTTTTTTATCTTCACGCTATATCAGGGACTTATCACGTTAGGCAGAGGGAAACTGGTGACCTAGTATTAGGAAACTCCGTTTCCATGAAGACACTCGTTTCCCATTTTTCGCTGAATTCTGGAGGCATTGCTACGTAATTTTGTAAAAATCATAAAAGTTAAAATTGAAAACTGCGTGATAATTTAAGTCATAATATATCTTTGTTCATATAAGTATAATAGATAGATTTTGACAACCCTTTCCAAAGAAATAATAATATAATTACTAATTACATCAATACGATTAAAATAGCCATTAATTTAAATATTATAAACAACAGCATCACTTGTCGCATGGTCAACCTGACCGCACACACCCGGTCGCGCTCAGCGGCGCGTGCAACCGCATAGTGCAGGAAGGCGCGTCTCATCTCGCAGGATGCGGCTGCGCGTGCTATGTGAGCTACCAGCTGATCTATCCTCTTACTGGCCACTGACCTTCTTTGCTTGAGCATTAGGTGACACCATATTTAAGTTTACACTTATGTTTATTTTTTTATAAAGAAAAAAAAAACAAATTTTAGTAACATCTAGAAATTGTAGCGAAACGAAATATTCGCATTTATAGTGTTTTTTAGCTTCGTGCTGTATCCCATAGATAGTAGGGTAGGCAGAGGGAACATATAAACAGAGCGTGTTAAGTGGCGGAGTCAAACGCCGCAATTTGACTAACTAGACCAGTGAAACGATAACACTTAAAACAATAATGCTTTCATATAAACATTATTGTTTTAGTAGAAATATTATCCATGGACATATACCTACTAAATACGACGCAAATTTATGTTAAAATTATAATTTATCACCGATAGAGGTTGATAAACTTAATTTTCGAAAATTCCACAAAAAAGAACCCTATTAGATTTTGCTGTTATTGTATATTTAATAGTATTTTCTATACACACGTTGATTTCCACCAACGTTCTAGGAACGTAGCAATTATAATCTGCCTACGTACTCGTACCATGCAGGTACCTCATATGTTTTGTACTCGACACGTGTAGCGACCTCCATGAATAAAATGTAATCGCACTTTCTATAACGGCTGTTTAATACGACTAATTCCAATTACATCGTTTATCAACGTCACTCTGTCCATTATGGACTTACTGAATATCTTTCAGCTAATATTGAGATCTTAGATGGCGATGCAATAATGATTTGGCGATGCAAACATTGCAAAAGTAGGCAGGTAGGTAGCTAGGTTGTAATGAGCCGATGCAATTGCATCTGTTCCAAATAACTATTTGCATTTCGTTATAAGTTATTAAATTGTTTTATATAATTTTGTAATTCTTTTGTATTAGTTTATCTTTTATTTTCTTTGATCATTTTCCTCATTCTATTTCTCTGTTCTATAAATCATTTTATGTAATTAAAACGTTCAATTTAATGATTAATACAAGTAGCTACAATGGTATGTCTATTCGAAAAATATCTGGCTAAGACGAAGGTAGTGGGTTCAGATTCCATTTATAATATATATAGGTAATAAAGCAGTATATATACACATATATATGCTAAATCGTTATAGAATTTTACTCAGAAATTAAATAAGACAAAGAAAACGCTCTGATGTCGAGGCAAAGAGCGGCGTTGAGTTCCGCCACTCAACACGCAATGCCTCCAGAACGAGGAACGGAGTGTTTTAACACTAGGTTCCCTCTGCCTCCCCTGCTGTGTGCGGGATACAGCGTGAAACTGATATAATATATATTTTTTTATTTGAAGATAACATCGGTATCTACATAAAAATGCTTGTTGTTATTTTATGTAAGTAGATATATTGTATAACTTAAATATGTAAAACATATGAAAAAAATAAAAAATAATGTAAAAGCAACTCATATCAAATATATCAAAATATTGAAAAATAATATAAAACTACATATAAAATATTTTTTAACCATATATCTACTCACATAACATCCATTGATCGCGCCGGTCTGGTGGCTGCGGAAGCTGCGCGGGCGCGGCTCCGGAAGGAAGTCAGGCGCGTTCTCACTCAGCTGTGGAAAACGGAATCACTAGGTTGGTCGGATGCTAGCATGTCATATAGTTATTGGTAGATACGCGCTTTTAGTTGTGGAAAATAAATAGAGCAGCTTATTTCGAAACAGTGGTAATGGTTCAAAAGAGTTGGAGATAGCGTAATAATGGATAGTACGTGCCTACTGCCTATTAATATTAGATTGTTTGATATTAATATTTTTGTTTATCCAGCATATAACAGGGTAGGCCAAAGGGCCATAGTGCTAAGAACCTACGTTCCTCACACACCACCTAATTTTGAGACACTTCGTGTTGAGTGAAGAAACCCAACTTGTCACAAGAGCGAGGAAATGATAATAACTTATACACCTTAGTTGGAATGGAACACATGATCGAAGGGAGGGCTCGTTTGTCATTTTGACACTTTTTTATAAAATGAAACAAAGACAATAAATGTAGAGAAGAAACCACTCTATTATGGTATATGAATTATATATCAGTTTTAGCTCTTATGCATTATAGGTATATCAGTTTTAGCTCTTATTTATATATGCCACTCTGATTTTTATTCTAAGCCGATGACATAATGCTGGACGATGGATCCCATTCCACAGCACATAATATACGGCGAGTAAGATTTGAACTCACAAACATCGTTTTCATTCACACTTAAAATGTCGTCCATTCCACTTTATCTTCCTCTCTCACGTATCTCAAGCCCAGATCGATATTAGCTAGCGTGTCCGGTCGAAAGTCCGCGTGACATGACTACGTGACCCCGCGCCGTGACCCGCCGGCGTGCCGTGAAATGCGACAAATCGCCGTGCGCCCGCGTCGCACTGTGCTATACTCTCTACAGACATTTACATGTTGCGATATATCGCAGGATGAGAACAGTTTTTTTATGTAAATTAAAATTTATGTATCTAAATATTTAGAAAAAAATAATACTCAAAATATGAGAAATTTAATGGAAAAAGATCGTTTTTCTATTTCCTCTTTACTTAAATAGCATACAACGAACATTATTATTTTATTTAATTTACCACTAGCCATTTAAGAGGTAACGGTAAAATGAAAATTTAATAAATAATTTCATGGAAATGGACATAAAAGTTGTTGTCATACGATCTGAAAGTCGTAAAGATAGAAAAGCTTTTAATATCCAAAAGCAATATGAGCGTGTGTGGCCGACTCGCACGTTCTTAATCGCTCATCGAATTAGGAAATTCCTAACTTACCACACCATACTTTCCTTTCGCAACTACCAGTATTTTTGTGCTTCCAAATATTCACTTTAAAATATATGTACCTAAATTAATCGAAAATTCATGACTTGAATTCAAATTTTCACCTAATCCAAGCTATTATTTGCAAAATATATTATTATATAGTGCGTTGGTATACATATATGATTTTAAAAAAGTATTTAATATAATATATTATACGTAACATATAAGTACCAAATAAATATCGATTTAAATGTCAACAACAAGAAAAATACCCAAATAATCAATCCATTGATATATTCAATCGAGGCAAAGCTAAATTCAATTAAGGTCCAAAATCACTCTTTATTCCAAAAATAAAAAAGAAATCAAAGTAGTGTTATAAAAAGTAATTTCTTTCATCATTGTTTGCTCGGCTGCACGGAATCACGCAGAAAGTGATTACTGCGCATTGTCACCTTTAGATGGGACTGGGTCGATTTAGACGCATCATCCACATCGAGGACAGACGATGTAAAATGCTCTAAAATTGTGTTATTCCTCTGTAGGTATACCTTCAGAGTGCAGAGACGGCAATTCAATTAATGGATACCCACTAACGTTTGTGTGTGTGCTTCAGTTTGTAACGGTTTATTTCATGGATGGATGGTTTTTGAAAGAATTTTGATTTTTAGTTCTCTGTGCTTGTAAGTTTGGTAAGTAGTTTTGTGTGTGTAATTTTAGAACTGATATACCTAAGGTTTTTTTTTCAATTGAATACTGCTGATCCTAATTATTTTTTCTAAAGTGACGAAATTTCATCTATGGTCTTTTAAGATTACAAATTAAGTTTATAATAATAATCACAAAATGTCACTTTGATTTAATATTTAAAATTCTGTAAATACTTTAATGCTACTTTACTTAGCATAACAATTTATGTTCAATAGGTTCAGTTGTATGTGTCTCTCAAGTCAATCTTTAAATTTTTAGAGACGCATTATTAGGTTTATAATAAAAATGACTCACATTAAATACCATAAATAAACTTAGGTAGATACATAAATATATAAGATAAGCATAATTTTTTAAACATTTTATATAAATATTTTATATAAATTTTCTTTCTTCTAATAATTCTTTTTTCACATATTATTTCAAATAGTATATTTACTTTAGTTGAGTGCCTAAATCAATTAGTTAAGCAGTCAAATTATCGATAGATCTAACTAACAAAAACTAAATAAGTGCACAACATCAAAATCCCTCTAAATTAAATTGTTTAATATCAATATGGTCGAGACCAAAACCGTAAATAATAATTCACTAAAAATCAGATATAAAAACATGAAGGATAATTACTCGGGGACCGGGGCCCCATGAGGGTTTAGCCATAAAGTATGAGATTACGTGTTTCGTACTTCGACTCGAATAAATACGATACTTGATGGACTGTTTATGTCATGAAAGCGGGTTTGCGCAAGCATTCACAGATTTAGTTAGGGTAGTGAGGTACAGTCGTGAATGTTTTTGATATATTTTGACGAATTTTAATAAAAAAAATATATTTTTTATTTAACTGATTTATGTTAATAATATATAAAGATTTTATATGAATAATAATTTATGCGAAAGCTTTATTTTGTTTAAATATGATATTTATTTTTTAATTATAAAAAATACTAATAAACGTTAAAAAATATATTAACAAAATTAATCTCAATTTATTGTTCATTGAATAGAAACAAACAGATCTTTTTTAAACATGATTTGCATTTTGTTAATTTAACAGAAACATATACTTTAAAACACAATTTAATTATTTTGATACTTCATAACATTATTCCACAATAAAAAAAGATATATATATATAGCTTACCAAAATAAATACTTCCCAAATATATAAATGCCGTGCGCAAGAGTACCGGGCCGGGGCGAGGGGCCGCACACCTGGCCGCAGCAGCTGCGGCGCGGATCTCACGCGCAGCTTCCTTACCGCGCATGCGTGTACACATTATGTACGGCTAGGGCTCCTCTTGGTACATGGCTTGGGTATGTACTCGTATGAGAACGTCTCGGATATTTCGTTATTTAACATTTGATTTTGTTTTTACTAAAACTACTTATATTTTGGCGTTTCTAAACGTTTGTTAAAGTTTTATTTACAAAATAGTAAATATATCAATGTTAAAATAATAAATTTAAAAGATATATTATTTTTATTTGGTGATAATTTAAATGTAAATAAATGGAATTGTTCAGATACGCTTGTCCCAAGTTTTGACTGATGATGATTTTTATTTTAAACATACACACATTAAGTATGGTTTGGGTGTAGCGTGGATATGTGAACGCCTCGGCTATTATTTTACGTTATTTTTGGCTGGAAATATTTATTTTATATATTTTATTCGTGTAGATTTCATTCGTATATTTTTAATTATCAGGACGATTATGGATATCAGAAGCGATCATTAACATTTTAATGTTTTTGATCATAAAATAGATTAAATTAAATATTCAGTTATGATGTGTTCCATGTTTATAATTTATTATCACCAATGCCATTTTTACTCATTTATTTAATTGAATTCAGTTACTGATTAAAATATTAACAATAATTAAAATATAATCCAACAGGTGATAAATAATATTTTCTTATATTATAATTATAATCTAAATAAGACTTTATTAATATTATTCCTGTTATTAGAATAGAATAAAAACACAAAAATATGACATTTTTGTATACAAATTTCATTAGAATTAACTCGAAATCAGCTAAGCAACAACAAAACCCAAACATCAACAAAAATGTCAAAGAAACATGCACTCATTGTCATCATCATCCATTTAAATAAATTCATTGAGAATAAATGACAACAGGTTACCTATATTATTATCAAGGCTTTTGCTACAAAACGCATCTAACAGTTTTATGAATGAAGGATTTCTAAAAAACATTTCTTACAAGTTGTATTGTCAGTCCATAATGGCGGGCGCCGCTTAACAAAGCGAGTTTACAAGTGTACAATTCACGATAGTTCTTTATAATTCAACCTCTTTATCGAGACCTTTAGCGTTTTAGTTCATTTACCCTTCTTTGGATAACTTTTGTTGGGATTCGTACACACGCGGGGTTCATGTTAGACTGGATAGGTTTTATTTGCATTACATTGTTATAGCAATAGATTTGAATATTTTGTATTTCATTATTTGGAGACGATAATCATATTATATTAATTAGGCTATTTATTCTCCATAGTAACAACATTCTTATATTTAAATAATTTTGCAATATTTTTTACGGTTCAGCTATAATTTTTTTTTATAATAGCTTAGATTTTGTACATCTGCACGCATAGCCTAAATTTTAATTGGAATTATGTCAGCAGATGTTTTAAATATAAATATGGTTTATTTAACAAAGACAAATAAGTACATACATAGCATAACACATTCTACATATTGTGCCTTATCCCCTCCATCTAGCGGCTCGCACACCCCCCGTCGGTGTTCTGTTTCGGTTTTTTGCGTGAGACCGTGAGGCGGGGTTAGGTTACTAGAAAGCCTACACCGTTTGCACGTGCATACTTTGGTACAAAATGGCGGATATTGTATATAATGTAAAGTATATTTTAAAAGTTTATTAAATTAAATTAAATAATTTATGATTTTTAAATATTGATACTTTTTCTTCAATTGAAATTATAAAATTTTTGCAAAATACAACTCCTACAACTTATTTTGAGCTCCAATTCAATTATAAATTTGTATCAAAGCATATAAATAAAACAAAAAGTTTATTTATTTCTTGTTTATAAAATATATAAAGGTTCAATGCTAATAAGATTTCAGAATCATGAAAAAGAATTCCTTTATTTATGGCAGACAGGAGCGGAAACCAACACTCCAGTAACCCGTTTAAAACTTTTCTTCTAGATTATACCTTTTTATAAGATTCAGTTTGGGCGTAACGGTAGGAAGTCCTCAATTATTATCTTAGGATATCCGGACGGATGTAATTGAGACCAGGTAAGTGGGTCGGCTCTGAGTTCACGGTGAATGCAATTTAATTGGTGGTAATGCAGTCGCAAGGATATTCAATTAAATCGGAAAAAAATGTATTGGTAGGTTTTTTATCAAAAATTAATTGTATGAATAAAGACTTGAGGATTATGTTAATAATAAAATTAATAACATTTATAATTTAAGTACAAAATACTAAATTTAATGAATATACTGTGTGGATTGGAAATCGAAGGTATTTTCATCCAGGATTTAGTCATCAATTTGATATGTGTCTCGTTTGCCCGATTAAAAAAAAGGTTGTTATGATTTCTATTTTGTAATTCTTGATTGAAATAAAAACATAAGATTAAACCCGATGGCACAAGGAAAAATTTTACAGCGCACTCTCGACGCAAAACGCCGAGTCACCGGCGCGGGCGCAGCGCTCTCGGAGCGACGGCTTTGATGCAAGCCGACGTTCGACATCGTCCGATAGCCAACAAAACGACAAGCTTGGTGTTATTCTTGTATAAGTAACAAGATACAGCGATAAACTATTAAATTAGATATATTATATGGATGCATTTGAACAAAATAATAAAATTTAGAGAAATTTGTGAAAAAAACTATATTAGCCATATTTGTTGTTTCAATTGAAACACGAGCAAATACAATCAAAATTATCAGTAAAATATCTATTCACGATAAGTATTACTTAAATCGACGAAATGTAATATTCATAAATAAAATCAGCTTCACGCTGTATCCCGCACACAGCAGAGGGAACCTAGTGTTAAAATGCTCGAGGCTCGTTCCCCAATTTCCGGTGAATGCTGAAGTCAATGATGAGTTGGGGAACTTAACGCCGCTAATATTATACTTTTCCAAAAATATGATACCTACCTCTTGTTTTTGCTGTTTCTGCTCTTGAATTAAGGTACAAACCAAAAAACAACAGGACTATCCACCGACACTTGTGAGATGATGGTGTGAATTGAGCGCTAAGATGAGTGAGCTCGGATAAACACCGAGTGCGGTAATTGGTTGCTATCTTGTCATACCCTTATATATTCCAGTTATTTTTATGAGATTCGGGTAGTATTGGTATGAAGATTTTTTCACAATCTATATCGAAGTGTGTGTTATTCTGAATTTAGTCATTGTTATGTAGAATTTGGAATTTTCACTCGTATTTTAGTGTTTCTTGAACTGGCTGCTAATGTGTTTAATGGCGCATTTAATGGCGCATCAGAATTAAGCTTTAAAATATATTATTTATCTATGATATTTATGATTGTTGCTTACTTTTACATTAATTGAATTGCAATTTTTTCAAGATTATTTTACCATCAAAGAAGGGTTTTTTTTATGCAAGTGTTTCCAGGATTTTTACAGATACACTATTGATTTTCAACTATCTACAAAATGCATCAAACTGGTAACATAGAAATAAGTGTACTTAATAATTCCAAAGCTTGCAGAAATTTTGTATATATATCTATATATTTAAAAAAAATATAAGACATAAGTACATATCAGTCCAAGTTTTATATTAAGAACGATTAATTGGAAAAAAATAAAAAAAGAGAAGCTGAAAATAACAAATAATAATAATTTCTAAAAGAAACTCTGTAACTATCTAACAATTATTATCAACAGACATATACAACAGAAGTGCATGAAAACAAGAAACCATATACTGTGACAAACAGCAAACATTTCATGAAGTGATCTGGTCTCATCAGGTAACATTTCGTAGGTAATCCACAAAAAAGATAATCCTTCCGGGGTTCAGCTTTCGGCAGACTTTGTGACGCCCGACGATGATTAGTGATCGAAGAATAACCGAATATATCAGGGTTGTACCTTGCTTAAAGCAATGATTGCGAAATATATCTATAGGGTAAAACCCGGATAGTTGCCACACTTTTTGAAAAAGCTCTTTTGTTAGAAATGTATACCACTACGTTACCTATTCAATGTGTGTTCTTAAACANGGCGCAGCGCTCTCGGGGCGACGGCTTTGATGCAAGCCGACGTTCGACATCGTCCGATAGCCAACAAAACGACAAGCTTGGTGTTATTCTTGTATAAGTAACAAGATACAGCGATAAACTATTAAATTACATATATATGGATGCATTTGAATAAAATAATAAAATTTAGAGAAATTTATAAAAAAAAACTATATTAGCCATATTTGTTGTTTCAATTGAAACACGAGCAAATACAATGATTTGCAATGAAAATTAGCAGTAGATTATAATATTCATAAATAAAATCAGCTTCACGCTGTATCCCGCACACAGCAGAGGGTGAGTGAACCTAGTTCTCTTCGTCTCTTTCTCTCTCTCTCTCTTCGTTCCCCATTTTCCGCCGAATGCTGCAGGCACTGCGTGCCGAGTTGGGGAACTTAACGCCGCTAATATTATACCTTTCCAAAAATGTAATACCTCTTGTGTTTGCTGTTTCTGCTCTTGAATTAAGGTACAAACCAAAAAACAACAGGACTATCCTCCGACACTTGTGAGATGATGGTGTGAATTGAGCGCTAAGATGAGTGAGCTCGGATAAACACCGAGTGCGGTAATTGGTTGCTATCTTGTCATACCCTTATATATTCCAGTTATTTTTATGAGATTCGGGTGGTATTGGTATGAAGATTTTTTTAACAATCTATATCGAAGTGTGTGTTATTCTGAATTTAGTCATTGTTACGTAGATTGGAATTTTCACTCGTATTTTATTTTCGTATTGTTTCTTGAATTGGTTGCTAATGTGTTTTTTGTAAATTTAATGGCAAATCAGAATTAAGCTTTAAAATATATTATTTATCTATGATATTTATGATTGTTGCTTCCTTTTACATTAATTTTAATTGAATTGAAATATTTTCAAGATTATTTTACTATTTTTAAGGGAAGAAATCCAACAAAGAAGGGTTTATTTTTTTATGCAAGTGTTTTCAGTTTTTTTACAGATACACTATTGATTTTCAACTATCTTCAAATAGGCATCATACGGGTATCATAGACGTAAGTGTACCTAATAATTACAAAGATTGCAGAAATTGTGTATGTATATCTATATATTCAAAAAAATATAGGATATAAGTACATATCAGCCCAAATATTATATTAAAAACGATTTATTGGAAAAAATTAAACAGAGAAGCTGAAAATAACAAATAATAATAATTTCTAATAGAAACTCCACTCCTAAAGAAACAATTATTATCAACAGACATATATAACAGAAGTGCATGAAAACAAGAAACCATATATACAGTGACAAACAGCAAACATTTCATGAAGTGATCTGGTCTCATCAGGTAACATTTCGTAGGTAATGCACAAAAAAGATAATCCTTCCGGGGTTCAGCTTTCGGCAGACTTTGTGACGCCCGACGATGATTAGTGATCGCAGAATAACCGAATATATCAGGGTTGTATCTTGCTTAAAGCAATGATTGTGAAATATATCTATATATTTTATATATATATTTAATTATTCTATAATAATTATTGGATATATTGTACAATACACGGCCATTTCTACTGATATTGAAATAATAGTACCATGAGAATTTTCTAGGAGAGTTAAACTTCGACGGATTTTAAAATAGCAGGCATCTAAAATAAGCATGTTTTGACAATTACATATTTAAACACCCCTAAAACTAGTTAAAAATTTTCAATTTATCTTTTGCGATCGCCATTTCGTAGAAGAGGATTACCGCGTTCACTATTACCGCTTTCTAGGAAGACACTGCCAGGTAGTCGTTTCCAGCGTCATTGTCCAAGAAATTGCTTGCAATCTAATCATCGATATTAGAAATATGCGAAAATAACCTTTAGTTGTTGTACATAACTCTCTATTTTCCGCAGATTAATATTTAGAAATTGAAGCTTAGTCAATATTATTATTGATTCATGTCAAAATTGGCGTAACAATTTGAAAATAAATAATATACCGTTAGGTTTGAACGAAATTCGTGTGTTTAATTAAAGCAATTAATGGATTATGTATAGTTCATGAATGCTTCTTAATTTTATAGAAATTACCAGTGTTACCATGTTACCTGCTTATTAAACTGGGAAGAATTAAAAAAATACAGTTTCAGGTTTTTCCTGCAAAGCAGGGTGTATAGACCAGACCTAAAGTTAAGACATTTCCGTCTTCATTTTTCGCACAATTTTCCAAAACATTGTATGCTGAGTGGAGCTGAGCGGAGAGCGAAGAAATGAAAATAACTCATTGTCTCGATTTTTCTATAAATTATATAATTATATACATAATTATGTATAATGCTTCGGAAGCAATTTTTTAAGCTATATGTCACAAGTGTTACTTCTGACTTTGCCCAAACTATTATTATATTTGGAAAAAAAAATCCTAGTATTATTAGGCCACCATTCTAAAATGAGATCTCATATTTTACCATTTATTACCTATCTAAAAAAGTCATAAAAAGATATAGGTACGTATCCAAGTAATACATACTAAAATGTATATAACATAGGTTCTATGTTCCAACAAAAACAACCGTGTGAACTGGGTCACCCACCAGACAAAAAAATAAGTCATTTGATTCCAATAATTACTCCGGCGATTACCGTCCACATCCTGACGCGTGCTGACGGATACCAGTTAAACTCACACCGCCCAACGTAATAAGTAAAAAAAGGGAAATAAAATAAATTAGGCAAAGGCACAGCTCGTCATGCAAAACGGACATTAGGCCGACAATTTTCCCTTTTGATTTTAAGTAATTTGTACAAATATATGACTTGTACGATACGTTTTCTAATCGATTAGTAATGCCGCGATACGAATCGAGATTGAGTGATTGATTACATAATAATCGATTCTAGAATCGACATCGGTACCTGTAAACGATTGCGTATAGCTAACGCGGTGTAGATGCTGTAATTAATATTCAAAACCCATTAATATTAAGGCAACACTGTAATTATTACAAGTATTGTTCTTATGTTATCAAACCTGTTATTGAATTGTTAGTAGTTTGAGATTGATTCTCGATCTTTGGGGAATTAAATAATTCTTAATCATGTTTATATTGTATTAATATTAAATTATATGTTATTTAAATTTAATAATTGTTTAATTTTTAAAAACAATTTTAAATAGATACATTTTTGAAAATAATTTTAAATATGGACAACGGAGTGTCATGACGCTTGGTTCCTTCTGCCTGCCTTGATGTGTGCGTATAATTTTAAATCCCAACAAATAATATTGTATATATATATGTATTATAAAT
Organism: Heliconius cydno galanthus; assembly: GCA_036379175.1. Classification (NCBI taxonomy): domain Eukaryota; kingdom Metazoa; phylum Arthropoda; class Insecta; order Lepidoptera; family Nymphalidae; genus Heliconius; species Heliconius cydno. The sequence goes on along the minus strand of JAKRZM010000941.1, from coordinate 717,756 downwards.
AAGTTTTTATATTTTAATATTTAGTCGTTTATAATTATAACATTTAACTTATATCAAAGTGCCTCAGGAAAAACCATCACGTACAATCGTCACCAATCAGTGTTTTAATCATATAACATGTAGGATTATTTAATTGTTAGGGGTTGCGTGAGAAACGCGAACCAGCAGTAGCCAGTTACTTTTAAATCTCACGTATTATGAATGACNAAATTTTGCATAGGAGTTATTTATAGGACATAGGTGCTCGCTAAGACGGGAATTTGCAATATTCAAATTCTAAGGGTTTGTTTTTGGGGTTGAAAGTTTGTATGAAACTTCGTTACTACAAACGTTAGGAGCCTCAAATTTTGCATGGACGTCGCTTATAGCACGTAGGTACTCATGAAATTAATAATAACGTAGTTCACGCAGGCGAAGCCGCGGGCGGGCCGCTAGTATTGTATATATCTATGTATTATTAATAAATTTTTATATTTTTATATTTAGTCGTTTATAATTATAACATTTAATTTATATCAAAGTGCCTCAGGAAAAACCATCACATACAATCGTCACCAATCAGTGTTTTAATCATATAACATGTAGGATTATTTAATTGTTAGGGGTTGCGTGAGAAACGCGAACCAGCAGTAGCCAGTTACTTTTAAATCTCACGTATTATGAATGACCACGTTATTTTGCGTTCGAAATTATTTAATTGGTGTATTTTGCATCTTATTATTCTGTATTAAGCTCGAATCGTTGGTAACGACGATATTAGGTTGCAATGAAAATTTGCATGTTCAAGCTAGAGTGGAAATGTGCAAGAAGCATTAATCACAACAGAATTAGCTTTGGCGATCCGCTCCGAGTGTCCAAGAAGGATTTATATCGCAATGAGATTGCTCTTATTATATTTAATGGTATAAAGGCACAAAATAATGCAGATAACACACTACAGGTTTAAGTTAGTGGCTGTTCGTGATTTATGCTAAGCTTAGTTTAATTTATTATTAGATACGACTGGCAAATAATTCTTAAATCTACATTTATATGTATACATAGTTAAAGATAGATAAATGGGTTTTGCTTGTATAAAAAACGAAATTCGACGATAAATCAAAATGTATGATAAGAATCTTTGATTTTAGCGATTTTTACACATACCTACTCGTATTAAATGAAACACTTTGACAGGATTAATCGCGTATATTTCGTACTATAAATTTTTGGAAACCTGATGTTTTCCAAAAATATATAATATCTACTCGCGCATCGCGTTTAAAAATGCATAGGTATCTAATAAATAAAATAATGAGCTATACACTGCATCCCGCACACAGCAGGGTAGGCAAAGGGAACCTAGTGTTAAGATACTCCGTTTCCTACTTTCTGCCGAATTCTGGAGGGATTGCGTGTTGACTGGCTGAACTCAACGCCGCGCTTTGCTTTGACACTAGAGTGAAGAAATAGATATAAATTTAAATAAATATTTCATCTCCTCGAGTGGGGATCGAACCCACACCCAGTCGGTTTTACAGTCGAACTGTCATGCCACTGCGCCTGCGACGGGCCTCATATCATATATGCATACCTATGCTCTCGATTAACCCGGTTAAAGTGTTTCAATTTAAATAAAATTGAATGATTTAATATTAAACTATTTTATTCAATAATTTAAAGACAATAATTAGTAAGCAAGTTATTTTTTTCATTTCAAACTTCCAGTCACCCTTAACTAAATTAATACCAAATTTACGTTCCATTTACTTGTAAAGTTCCTTGGTCGACCGCCTTCGCCCTGCTGGGTATCGCATAAATACTACTTAAGACTCACGACCCAAATTTAAATGACATGAAAATAAAAATAAATAAAGAGGAGAAGGTGGCCAGAATCAGGACGTAACTTTTTAATAATTACCGTCGAGCGGCGAGTAGCGTCACTAATGTGTGAATGAGATACCCTTTTCAAAATAATTTTGTTTTGAAGCACGTTTTATAGATTTTGACGTTATTTATTAGAGAACCCTCTTTAACGTTACCTGTCGCAGCTTAAAATAAACATTTAGATTTACGTAATGTGATCTCAATGAGCCTTAAATTATTACTTAATATTTTTTTTTCATTGCGCTCATTATAACTTATCTATTATTTGTATTATTTATTTGAACAGTTGTAATTGTCACGTTATCTTATTTTAAATTGTTTTATGGTTTTAGCGTTGTTCGGAGTTCGGCCACTTATCAAAATTTTATATTTTTGTAATCTAGTGTTAAAACTCTCCGTATGACTCCCAAAATTCCGCTTATTTTAAAAACAATGTCTTTGAAAAGTTTATGTCTAATATTTCGACCCAAGTTTTTAATCTGGTTACAATTATAACCCACAACTACCTCATTCAGACCAATATGTCCTAACTGCACCTCGATTGCATTATAAAACGATTAAATATTTTTACTTAAACATTACAATAATGGCGTAGGAGCAAAAACGTTCAATTTTCACTAGAAGGAATAAATTATTTAATAGTTTCATTTCCTCACTCTGGTAAACAGGCAAAGCGCGGCGTTGAGTTCCTCCGCCACTCAACACGCAATGCGTCGACGGAGAGTTGGGAACGCAGTATCTCAACACTAGGTTCCCAGGTTCCCTCTGCCTAATCAATTATGCGCGGGATACAGCGCGAATTTAAAAAATGTTAAGGCATATTCGTGTTTATGAAATCATACATTTCACAACTTTTAAAGAACCGCATCATGTGTCCGTGCTAACGAGGCAAATCACTACCATATTATTATCGTTATTCGTTACACACATAAGAAATACTCCGTACATACATATATTACTATAGATATATCACGTGTCATGCCACCAAATTGTAAAATTTGGCATCAAAAGTTTGGCAATAACGTCTACTCACTACTTCGCTCGTTTAAGTAGCTTGCTTAGGAATGTGACACCAAAACGTCAGGCAATTAAGGAATCGGCAAGCTAACCTCGTGTCAGACCTGCATTGGGCGCGTTTGATTGGCACGACCCTGATCAACTTTTACTAGAATAGGCATTAGAAGCTAATTTAGTATAAGAAATGTGAAGATAAAATATTAATGTGTATTTATAAAATTGTTCGTCCTAGTTTGTTTTGCAATTATAATCATAGTTGCAGTAATTAGTAAAACTTATGTTTATTATTGATTTGAATTAATGATTTATTTTTATAATATTTCCCATAACTACATTTTTGTAACTAATAATGATTCTAATGATTTAAGCTAGGAACAAATTTTGAAGACGTTTTTCATTTAAAAAGAAAATAGAAAGCCTTATATAATTATTTAACACTTACAAAATTCTAAACTGCATTTTAAAATTATACGTTCATTTCTAGAAAAGGTCTAATCTACGATCGACTCGATGTTCAGAATCAAAGCTTTAACATTTATCATATTTGATGCGTTCGACGTCTCTGACGCTCTGACGGTTTCTCTCCCGTGGGTGACAGCGTGTGTGTGCACAGATTTTATTGAGGTGTTTACTTGCCTTCGCCTATTGTAACTCTAGTTTGTAAATTTCATTTAGGGATTTTGAGATTTTCAATTTATATCCAATAGCAATGTAGCGTAATAAAGAATGTATCTATTTTTCAAAACTGTTACCAACATGGGCCAAATAGCATTAAATAATTAAAGAATATAATGCCATAATAATAAGAATTACCACCTTTGCGAGCCAAACGATAACTAAATTACGTCATCATCATCATCATCGACATTCTTTTTTTGTCCACCGCTGGAGATAAGCCTTCCCCAATTCTCGCCACCACACTCGATCCTCAGCTCTTCGGACCTATCCGCTTCCCGCCAACCTCTTTAGGTCGTCGGTCCATCTAGCCGGGGGTCGTCCTACGTCCGGGGGGACGTTTTGTACGGAGTCTCCACTCTAAGATACGTCTGCCCCAGCGTTTAGCCTCTGTAAATTACGTCACGTCACCAAAAATATTTTCAGCTACCTGTTGTAACACTGCTATATCTTTTTTTCGTATATCGTTATACCAAAAAAACATATAGCACCTCTTTTATCAATTTCAAATTATATGCTACCAAAAATAGCAGTTTTAGAATAAAAAGTAAGCAGGTTTTTTAAACTGGTTATAATAATTTTACAATCAAATGATCAAATAGCTTTTGAACGTGGCCAACATTGCCTATTTAAGGGTTAAGGAAAGCCTTCGCTGTTATGTTTCGCTAATCGCATAAAATTTGTCACATGCCTCTTGAAAATACACAACCATAAATTATATTTGAAGCTTAAAATGTGGAACGCATAAGCCATGTCAATGTACTTTCTAAAGAACATAATTTACAAGTTGGACGCGCGTGATGACAGCCCGCGAACATTTACCACGTGGAGGTGGACATAGAAAAATGTCAAGCGTAAAATACATTTTCAGTTGCCTGACGCCTACTATAGATTATTGAGGTTTCGTATAGGTCTCAGCTCAGTAAGTTTAGATATTTCGAAACAACGTTTTTGAATTATATAAACTTACTGAAAAAAAATGATAACTAAAAGAAAAACCCTCGATATAATATATGGATATTGTTTTTTTTCGCAAAGCACAAAATTCTTATGCATCTATTTCTTATATTCACATGATATTCTGTATAACAGGGTGGACTGGGGGAACCTACTGTCAGGGCACTCCATTCCTCACTTTCCACAGACTTTTTTACAATCAGACGCTGTCTTACGCCGCCGATTACCCAATAATTTAAATAAAACAAGCCCACTGCTGTATAATTTAATTCAAAAAATATCCAAATATTACATATTTATTTATATAATAGACATTCGCCTACAAGTCTGTCTCAAGATTTTCTTAACGAGTATGCCAGCTAGCCTTAATTTACAACTTAGCTGTCTGTAATGATTGGCGGGCGACATACTTGCGATCTCCCGTTAGTTCAGCCTCCTCGGCCCTACCACTAGTTGCTACTTCTAAGATGAAACACTAAAAATATTTAAAACCATAATAATCATATTGTAGGCATATTATTTATTTTATATAATTATATATAATAATGTTTTTATAAACGTAGTATTATTTTTGTCGAAACGTCGAATTTTATTTTTGAAGTATCTAATATTCTTGTTGTAATTCTACATAATTATAAAGATATCCCTTTAAAAAAATATATTTAAATGATTGCAGAAATAATACATTTAATTATAAATACACAAACTTTTACCTATTATTACAAGAAATATTAATAAATACGTTACGTGAACGTAATCAAAGCAAATTTAAATCTAGATAACACGTAATTCCGGTAGCAATTGATGCCAAGGATATTTGTGGTCTAACAAACGGCAAGTAATGCAGGTCAATTATGCTTTAGTAATAATGTTTTTGTTTCTAATAGTGTTTACTAATACTCGAATACTAGACAGTTCGATGGTAGAGGCCTCGCACTCCACGCCTGCATTGTCATTCGAGTGACACTTACAAATGTTTGTCACTTACAAAAAGAGGGCTGAATTATCGACTTCACACTTATTTCTATAGCTAGGTCTTGTTGCAACTATTTTCGTGTTAAACGGATTTATATTGGATATATAGATAATATAACTACATCAAAATTGTTTAAGATTTCTGGGTGAGGCATGTAAATTTTGTTCTTCTTTTATTTCTCAGAAATATTTTATTTAAAAGTATTAGTAAAATTTGAAGATTTTTCTATTATATTTTTATATATAATTTTAATTGAATTGTAGAAGGAACTTATGCTATTTTTTCTTTTTCCATTCCAATTATAAACCAGTATATGGATAATTTGATTATTATAGATGATGTAAAGTATTGACATAAAAAACACCATAAAAAGCTTAAGATCGACAAAAATGAAAATTGTATTAACAAACCTTGCGGCTTAGTTGTTTTCTAATAAAAACCTAATTGATTTGCGGAAGCTTTATCTTTATTATTCAATATAGGCAGCAGAGTGGAAAACCAGTGGTCGAGGAACCAAGCCTTTGTTTGAGAGTTGATCTAAAAATACGAATACTTATTTACACTCTATAACGGTGTTAAAGGTTTACTTGTTAATATTTATACCACCTTTTGTCAGATTAGACATGCTTTCTCACGAAAATGTGACACGGAATATAGTTTATGGAAAATAAAATAAATCAACTTCACGCTGTATCCCGCACATAGCGGGCTAGGCAAAAAAAATCGTTTATTTAAATGGTACCTGCAGAATCTAGTTTTAATTATATTAATAACAATTTAATATTAATATCTTAATGTGAACAACGAAAGCGCGAGAAGCGCTCCTTGGTTTTTTGTTTAAAATAACAAAGTAGTGAAAATTCTAGCCGAATAGTCTCACTTTTTACTATGAAGCTACAGACAGAAAAGAACAAAAAGAGTAGAAACGTCATTTTTTTTATTTTTAATCAAGCAGCGGGAAGAAGCTTGTAACGTTTTTATATTGGTGTATGATAATAATAAAATTTTATACTGTTATTTCATGTTTGGTATGAAAATATTAGTTATTATAAGTTTTTTAATGTTTTTATTTTATGCTTAATTGTCTAAAGAAACTTATATAGCAGTTTTGTAAAACTTGTTTATAATATAATATAAGGAATACCTTAATCTATATATAATTCAAATAAACCCGTACTAGTGTTGCATATAATTAAAAGAATACACAGCATGTTCTAACAATATAAACTTTTCAAAAGTCCGTCCAATAGTGGAGTGAAGTGTCCTTCTAGTGCGGCGTCTCCAAACTTTCTTGAGCCAGTCACGGCGCGCGTGCTCGGACCGCTTTTTGCTGGTGGGTGCCGGCGCGGGCCTGATATTGAAATAATTGCTTTTTAAACGGCACGCCGTGCAAATGACATTCGAGATGGAGGTCGTTTTTTCCATAAAAGTAAAATTACTGTTTACGAAATATTTGGTTTTATAAGAAAATAATAATCAATTCATTATTGTACTAGAGATATAGTTATAACAGTAATAAGTAAAAATATAATTATGAATTGAATGTACAGGTAATGTATATAGGTAATATTAGTATTTATATTTTATATGCTAATTATTATTCCACCCACATGGAAAATATATATAATTATATTTATGCCTATGATAATTATTTGCATGTTCATAGTAAGTAGGATTTGATAATATAAGGGTTTTAATAAGAGTCACCAAAAATTTATATTTTACAGCCATGAATGAGTAAAATCAGAGAATCGACCTACATGACATCCGTAATACGACAATTCCGTTTAGCATTGGACAGAGGGAGAGAATTTAGAAGGTTAGCGGCTAAGGCTAACCTTCAGGATAAAAGAGGCATCCAATAAAGAAGAATATTTTAAAAATAAGCATCCAGTCTAGTTTAGGTTAAAAGTCGTAGATATATGATTGTAATCTTTGCTTATATGCTAACTGTATATGAGCAAAGGTCACAATAATGTACTAAAAAAGAAAAACTGGGTTTCAACGTAGAATTCAAAAAGTCAAACTAGAATTTAAAATATAGTCTTATAAAATCAAATAGAAACAGAAATTTTACCTATGTGAGTATATTTTATGGTAGGTATATACACATATAGTAACACCATATTATATACGCTATAATTTTTTTCCAATAATTCGTGAAAACAGTAAAACAATTAGCGTTATATCGTCGCCTAAGTTAATGAGAGTCCATCGGTGGCTTGGTGATAAAATTTTAAATTGTTGTGTGAACTTTCACAGCCATCGGCCAGCCGAGACTTTATAACTAACGATTCGAAGTAAAAAGACAACTTTTTTGTTCTGTCCGATCGCCCACGGCAGTGCGAGGCCGCTCTTAATATCGTAAATGTTTTGTGCGCTGGCACGTGCTATCGCCTTCCACTTCGATCCAGGGATGGTCGTATAAATATTTATAACCTTAACTTTCACGTGTAAATAAAAGGTTTTTGTTATATTTGAAAATTAAATTACTTTATAAAATTGAAAATTATGACAATTCTAACGGGTTCAAATATTTTTTACAAAATTGTATTTCAACTACATACCTTCGATATATTTCAATAAATGAAAATAAGGATCGAAATTTCGTTTGCTTAACAATGTTTACATAAGTAATTGATTACCTACCACAAACTAAAAAAAATATAGGTATAAATATTTTGAACGGATGCAGGCAGTTTGTTTTGCATTCATTGCATTTATTTTCAGCGTGAACGGTAACCCAGCTGTACATATTTATAAATTACATTAATTATTTTTAATTATAATAATTATTATTATTTTTACCAATATCTATAAAAAAATATTATTTTTAGCTTTTTAGTATGAAATAAAAGCTTTAGGTAATAATTGTAATTACAATATAATTTCAAATGTTAATGTCATTCTAGGTTTAAAAATACAATTTTAATCCGTACATAGCATTTTAAATGAATATAAAATTTACGACAGATGGCCTATGTCCAGCAGTGGACAAAAGATGGCTGTTGATGATGGTGATGATGATGATAAAATTTAATTTCTCATACAATCTTAAGATGAAATAGGCACTTTAATTTGTAGGTATACTTAGTGTTTTTTTTCGATAACCCAATTTGTATGAGTCACACACGTCTGGGCAGGTCACAAGGCAAGTAGGCAATAATGCTCCTTCTATGGTTGAAATTTTAGTTGAATATTTTTTTATGAAGTAAAGCAATTATCGCATGTAAATATTACCTGTGGGTGTTTAGGTAATTAAATTTAACATAAACTTCCAGATTCTAAGGCAGATCCAGAAATAACATACAGAATATTATTTCTGGATCTGACACTTAGCTACTTTGATTTGTTTAACTGTGTACTACACCTAATTTAACTTACAAAGTTGTTTAAATATTAACATGAATTATTAACTGGAATCATCATCATCATCTTGCAGCAGAAGATTTCCTCGATCGGGTAGCTTTACCTATGTCATCCATCACGTAGTCTCGTAAACGCTTATTGGGTGAAAAGTTAAAAAAAACCCGTGTCTTTCCCGCGTCATTTATTAGTTACGTGCTACAAAGAAATAAACATTTTCTTTTAAACAATACGAAACTTGCTATATAGTCATCGGGTGTTAGATGCTGCAAATGTCTGGAATCAACCACGACGAATTGGCGAGACATCCTCAAGACAAAGATATGGGTATTTGTCACGCGCCGTAAATATTTTGGACAGAGTTTTATGGCCTAAGTTTTATGGGGTTTTCGCGCCATTGTCTTCGATGGCATTCGCCATGCCTACCCAGGGCGACGGTATAAGTACATCTGCATTTACCACACTTAAAAAAGACGTTTGTCCTTTGTTTTAAACGCTACCTGAATGTCGGGACAGTGACGGCGTTACATCTCATTTTATGACAGGTAGGTCATTTAAGGTATTAAATGCGTTTTTTTTTTCTTTATTTTCTTTGCAGTGTTGATAGCAAACCTTTTGTTTTAAGAAAGGTGGGAAATAAAATAAAATTAAATAATATTTTTTAAAATAATATATTACAATTGCAGCATCAGAAATCAATCCAGCACGCATGAGGCGATTCAGCGTGGTGACTAGCAGTTTGTCTTTTTATCCTACAAAATATAATTGTTACTTTAGACGTCTTTTAAATACAAAACTGAATAATATTAAAATCGTCATATTTTATATTTTATACATATAAAATTTTATATTTTATACTTTCACATAACCTTCCTTATATATGAACGGAAAAAGTATTGTCATATTTGGGACGTGCATGACTGGTGGCGATAATTCATCAATAGATTTAATATTTGTATGTAAAGCCAAAAATATATTACAATATAATTTATCATATCAAGTTTCAGCTCAACCTGGTTGGCAGAATGTGGGCATTCTGACAACCGGGTTGAGAGGTTGATATGGTTGGTAATTATAAAATGGATGGAAAGTATAGGAAAGAATCGCTTAGGATTTTTTTTGGTGTGAAGTGCGAGAATTCTGTTAAGATAATAAAATTTACTATTAATAAAGAACATGTGAGACGCCATAGTGGCTCAAGTTGTGATTGCAAATAGCGACAGGTTGTGGGTTCGATTCCCACTCGCGTAGTTTTTACCATACATTGAGTTCCCCCACTCAACACGCAATGCCTTCAGAATTAGGCGGAAAGTGTGGGACGGACCATAAAAGTCTTAATGGGAACGGAGTGTACTAACACTAGTTTGCCAGGTTCCCTCTGATATGTGCGGGTTACAGCGTGAAGCGTAAATGTTGTACAATGGTTGGCGGTTTCAGATTTAGGTTTTAATTAAGGGTTCAGGATTAGTATAGCTCGGAGCATCTTCTATAAGTTCTGTTTTTTCTTCGCCTTTTAGTAGAATTGTTGCTCATTAATTTAAATTAAGCTAAGAAGCTACTAAAGTATAATTTAACTAAAATATTTATATATATTTACTTGTGGCGGTCAACAATTAATAATAATTATCATCTTAAACCAAAATGACATCAAATACGGAAGACCTCATCGACCTGATTCGCATTTGATCACTGGTCACTAAGTATTCAGTTAAAAAAGGTTGTTCTGTGCCGGTGCGCAATGTGAGGCGACGTCAAGGCTGCGGTAACCTCGCTGTTTGTGGAGCGTGACGGCGACGTGTCGGCACCCACAGCGTGACGTCAACTAGCTGCTGGACTATAGTCGGACAGCCCTTAGATACTTTGTTTTTATGTGTACATAATGAAATAGGTTAAGGTAAAATATATCCGGTTAGGAAAAGAATACTATGGCAGTTTAATATCTGCTGGAAAATACGGGAAAAACAGTATGAAATAGTTACTACTTTGTATTTATCCTGAGTGACATATTATTAACGTAAATTTGGATCCTGAATTACAATAAAAAAAATTAAAATATGCAAACCAATATTATTAAAAAAGTACTTAATTTTCTTCTTAAATCATATATCTCCGGCATTTGTGAGTTAAGCTCAAAGGCTTTTATTTTCATTTACAGATGTGACATTTTGGTTGGCAGAATCCAATCCACTCCGTCTTCTCAGAACGGGTACGTACATATATATAATCATCAATATGAATTCATATTCAATAAAAAAAAAACCTAAATAATTGCATATAAATTTGTTAAATAATTTGCGCGAAGTACGTACAAATGAGATGTCTTCACGCTGTCGCTTTTGTAAAATAATTAAAAGCGAAGAAGCGCGTGTAAAAATCGTTCTATATCATTACAAAATTAAAGGTAAACAGGTATGAAATTAAGCTTATTTTTTGTTCACAGATTGCGCACTCGCCCGTCCCAGAGCACGCCGCTACGTAATGAGGACCATTACAGACCAACAAATCACCTAAACGTTCGTTTAAAACACTTTAAAACTATAATTTTGCACTAAACAGAATGATTTGGGAATTTCGTCTCGTTATAAATTTCCACCTTTGTTTTTTATCCAACAATTACGTCGGTTTTGTTCCGACAAAGCGGTTTTTTTACCAAATTTGGACGGATGATTGATGGGCGATTATTTTTGGGGTTCTCGAAGATGCTTCCGAGTTAAAGTAATATGGCAGTTGTTGTAATTATCTACTTTTATATGAATTATTGTATTGGTTTCTAAATTAATTATCTAATAAGGTGTATCTGATTAAAGAATTATTTGCGGTACGTAATAAATTAAAAATAATAATTGGATACTTTTAGATGGGTCGTCATCATTTATAAAGTAAGTAGTAAAGTAAACTGTCACATATTATAGACGGAAAATGAGATTATAAGCTTTATATGTTTATATGACATTATATATTTGTAATATGCTATAAGTTAATCAACATAAAGAAGTCTTTAAAGATGTTTACACATAATGTGGGAAACGGAGTGTCTTAACACTATATTCCCCCTGCACCCCTGTCGTGTGCGGGATACAGCGTGAAATTGAGAAAACACACATAGCTTTGCCAATGTATAATTTTTATCCGCGGAGCATGTCATTTTACACTAACGCATCAGCGCGTAGGATATTTTAAAGAAAATATTTCAGTGGAACTGAGTAAACCAACAATGTCTTTGTAACCATTTCGCGATGTTTCTCCAACGACCAAGACGAATCCGAATAGATGTTTGCTAACCGTTTAACCTGACTCCTCTCGCTTCCACTAACCTACTGAAATAAGAAAGAATATTACATTTGAATTTTACCCTTAACGTTGAGGCATTAGAGTTGAAATCTGACCGCCACGTGCATTTCATCTCTTCGAAGTAATGATGTGTAGTCAGTATCAACTGTTTATTTACTGCCAGCCTTTTCGATCTCGCGCGTCGTATGTACTATTGTAGATGAACCACTATTTATATTTTATTTTTAATCGCGGCAACTTCTAGGAGATGTTTGTTTTTATTATTTCGAAATTAAAATTGATGGGAGAAGAATTTAGTTATTATTATTGTTGCTTTATAAGTACACCAGTTGGAGAAAACCTTGTGGTCAGGTCACCAATGTAGCCAGGACTTCCTTGAACATTGGGTCTTGAGCGGAAAGAGTTTACTAAAATATAGTAAATGTAAAAAAAAATATTTTTTATTTCATATTCGAAAAAAAAACGAATTTGAATATTTTTAGTTATTTTTTAACAATAATATTTTGGTAGGTAGATACTGGTTACTAGTGCATTATTAACAATATTGTCCAAATCAATTAAATGTAGAAACCATACATTGCGACTTAAGCAGGCGATTTAAACGTGACAGGTTGAGGGTTCGATTCTTACTCGAGCAAATGTAATATACCGATTCATTTCCTCATTCTGATAACAAGGTAAAGTGCAAAGTTTAGTTGCGCCAGATTTCAGCGGAAACTGGCAAACGGAAGTGTTTAATGAGAACGGAATGTCTTAGCACCAGGTTCCCTCTGCCTAGGAGCGGGATACAGCGTCACACTGGAAAAAAAACAATTAATTTTCATACACTTTATTTACAAGGCACTTGCATCTTAATATTCAAAAACAATGTTTTAGAGAGACACTAAAACCATCCATTTAAATTTTACTGCGTCGTAAACAACATAACATAGACTTAAAAAGTATAATTACTTAATTTCTTCAACATACGAAGACCAGAAGCGACTAATGACGTTTATCAAATTAACACGTGAGGGATAGATAACATGGAATGTGTAGGTACATCATTTAAAAAAAGAAAAAAAAAAGATATCTATAGAGAATAGGTTTTATGTCACCGTACATGTCTGTAGACAGCTTAGACATTTACTATTTAAAAATATTAAATTATCTTAGTGATTATTTTTGTACCTAGTATCTACATATAAGATTAAATAAAAGTTAGTAAGGCCGTGTACTGAACCTGCTGTATAAATATTATATTGTATACTCCCTATATTTCTAATATTTTTTTCAGCTCACTGATCACTCCTGGACATCAGCTTCCTCCTGCGTGGAACACCAGGCTGCTGTCAGCCACGTTCTTCATCTCTTCATCTCAAGTCCATCGTGTAAGTCCTTCATTAAATATTTTAGTTCCTATATTATATTTGGTTACATTTTTAAAATGTTGCATTAATTTTTAGTATTTCATTTCACATTTAATATTATAATTATTTAAAAAAATACATTAAATTAAACTGGCTTAAGATATAAGGAGTACCTACCTATCTATATCCAACTAGTGTTAGTTATCATATAACCAATTTAATACATTTTTTAATCATAAAAGTTATTGATTGTCCAAAGTGACCCGGTACCCGGTAACTACAAGGCGCCGGCGCGTCTCTGCACTCGAGGGCCCTTCATAGGTCACATATAAATTGAACAAACACTCGCCTGTCAGGACTATATCCTTGTTTCGATTCCGTTACGGGTTCTGATATAATGGGGGCGTTATGTAGCCAAATGAGTATTCTCATCTAAAATCAACATACAGCAGGGTAGACAGAGGGAACATAGTATTACAGCACGGTAGGCAGAGGGAACCTAGTATTAATACGCTCCGTTCCCCAATTTCCGCTGAATTTTTCAACTCAACGCCGCGCTTTGCCTCGACACCAGTATTACCATCATAACTATTAAGGGACAGGCTGGAAAAAATTTAAAGGTCTATTAATAGTTTAAGGCATAAAAATTGTTCGTATTTCCTAAGCTGAATCCTAAATTTATTACAATTTACTTATAACTACAATTAAAAATAAAAGTATTTGCATAATAAATAAATGTTGTTTTAAAATCAACCCATGTGAACTCATGCAGGTTAATAACCTTTGCGTTTCGTAGTCTTATGCATAAATAATATTTATTGGTTGACGGTATTGTGTGCAATTTACATAACTTTATTAAAATAATATTCTGATATAATATTTCGTTAAAATATTGTTAGTTCGTCCGTCATACAAAATGTACAAAATTAAAGTACGTGAAAGTTCGTGATATAGAAAACTAAACAAAAATTTCAACAGTGAATCAAGATTCAAGATAAGGTAATCCGTGTCGAGTTTATTTGCTTTTAATTATTCGAGTCCGCCCCTGGCTAATGACTCTATCGCGACTCACGGCGCCCCACGCCTGTTTTTTTATTTATAACATCTTTTAGTAACGGCTCGTTATTTATATTTGATTAGCAATCAATGGGGATTTTATTATTAATATTAGATATATAGGTAATTATTATATATTCCAGTCGTGGTGTAGAGGCTAAAGCGTGATTGTAAGCGCGAAAGGTTGTGGGTTCAGTTCCCACTCAAACAAACGAATAAAAATATATATTTATTATTTATATATAAATTAATTATTTACATATTTAATATTTTTATTTCTTCGCCCTGGTGTCAAAGCAAAGCATGACTTTTCAGCGGAAGTGAGGAACGGAAGTATCTTAATGAGAACATAGTGTTTTAACATTAGATTCCTCAGGTTCTCTCTGCCTTACCCGCTACTCGTATGTGCGGGATGCAGATAAAATATCCTATTGTACCTACCAAGTTTCATACGTATATAATAGGTTCTCAAATTAGAAACCTCTAGATACCTGTTATACCTATATTAATACTGTGATATGTACTATCGATTATTAATTTTACCAAATTAATGTAAACAAACTTAATATTTTATTACAAAACAAACAAGGATAAACATTCAAAAGTAAAGCAAAACAAACAAAAGTCGTACAAAAATGCTTAGACGAAAATAACTTTCATTACCTAAGTTGTCAAAATGTTACTCAATTGGGCGGTTATTGCAAATCTTTTCCATACTTACAAATGGTGACTCATTATTGAGATTACTTACGTTTTGTAACGTTATCAAACCTTTTAGCGTTTCATTACCGAACTTGTTCTGGCACGCAATCAATGCATTACGAATGTGCCACGCGATGGATTGTAGATTAAGAAAAATCGTACCAATTTGACTTTTTAATTTTTAATGGAGCATAATTGTCGTTTATTCGTTGTTATTTTTAACCAGTTATTTTTACCTGGAAGCACTTCATTTCGATTTTTAAGAAAAATTATAAATGAATGAAAAAAAATGGACTAGCAGAAATAGCCTTTCAAAGTAGTAGCGGTTTGCTTCTGAAGCTTTTCTCAGAAGCAGACTATTTAAAAGTTTGCTTTACATCGTCAGGAATGAAAAAAACCGTTCAGAGAATAAAGTGAAAAAAAAACACTTATATCAGCTATATATTTTGTGATAAAAACTTAAAATGAGCTATTTCAATTAAGTTTTTTTAATATATTGTGCAAATAGTCAGCGCAATAATTTATATCATTTCGAACTTCAATAGATTCCGTAAATAAGTCTTTTGATACGTCCGGTAGGTGGGACATGATTTAATTCTGTCTAAGTGGGTAAAGTAAGAAAAATCTTTTACATTTTAGTTTTCTTTTGAAGATTTTAGTCTGTCAATATATGCTTGTTTATATTTTTTGTAACTTCCTACTAATATTATAAATGTGAAAGTTTCTGAAGATTTTTGTTCTACTTTCACGCTGAACGGATTTAGATGACACTTTACAGTAATATAGCTTATAGGCTAAAATTTATATAAGATTTTGATTATTATTTTATTGAAAAGAATTTTGTTATAATATAACAATAACTTTCCGCGGGCGAAGTCCTGTGGCGAAGGTTGTGGGAAAGTGGTAAGCGGAGTGTCTCAACACTAGATTCCCCCTGGTTACCTTGCCATGTGCGGTATACAGCGTTAGGCTAATAAATCAAAACTATTTATTTATATATTTACCGATGTAGGTAAGTATTTCATTATTAATAACCACTTTCCGCCCAACTCGCGAGGATTTGTGGAATAGCGGAACTCAACGCCGCGCTTTGCCTCGTTACCAAAGTAAATGATACCTAACATTAACAACCAACCAAGCAACCGTTGCGTATACAGTCACACTTTTTCATTATAGATAAAAAGGAATTTGTTATTGTAATCAAAGTTTAAAATATTTTAAATACTTTGTCAAATGAAATCACTGATTTCAACTGATAATGTATCGTTTCCCCGAACTGGCTTGACTAAGATAATATGACTAATATGTATTATTATGTTTGTTGGTTTAAGATAAAAATACTATAATAACTATAGTTTACTATCACAGCTTTGGTAATGCAAAAAACGTAGAAATTTAGAAGTATTTATTCTTGATTTGGAAAAAACTGAAATATGAAAAGTGAAGAATGGTGCATTTTTTTTAAATATGAGTAAAGAGGTAGGTACATATCTAATATTCATATTTTTTTCATAATTCCGACAAATGCGGTCTTCGAGTACAGTCCACAACAGTTAGGTAAACAGACAACACAGCTTTACGACTTCGCCGGCTTAATTGTTTTATAATTCTGGCCGAACCCTTTACCGTAATAAAACTTTCCAAAACATTTTTATTGCTTTTTTTTCAAACGACTACCGCTCGCTTTGGGTGTTACAAAATACATGAATAAAGTAACCGCAAGCAACCCTGCCTATTGTTCGAATGAAAGTTATATTCATATAAGTATTATGAAATGCTATTTATATTTCGAAATAAGTATTTATAATATCGACTCGACGTTAGAATTAATATTTGTCTATGGCTAATATACAATATAACCTATTATAAAAATTGTCAATAATATTAAAATACTTATACATTAATTTTTACCCCGTTTTACTTTGAATATAACGTATTTAGCCTTGCTTATGTTGAGGCAAGCAAAGTAGGCGAGGCAAAAAATATAAATGGAATTTAGCTTAGACGCTGACCTTCTCGGAATCGTTAGCAGCCGTAACGGTACCGTCGTCCCCCAGGTAGGCTCTGTACACCGTACACACGAATTACAGCTTGACCATTGCATTTTGTGAAGGAAATTATCGATTTTATAGAAAAATATTTTAAGATGTTTTTCTTAATGGTGGAAATAATTTTAAAATTGTAATTGTAATAAGTGAAATATATAACGTGTACATACTTGTATCTTCTTAGGTTCTGGCATATTATCTAAACAAAGATCTAGATCTCATGTTTACGTATCACGTCATCTATCTAACGCCACACACATCCCACAGCACCACCCACTTTTAGCCGGTGTCAACGAATCGCCGTTCGAAAACACTTAATGACAAATGAGACTAAATATTGACGACATAAAAACAAAGGGACCGCCGGGCTGGGCCGGGGGCGGGCCGGTGTCAATCTCGAGAACAAATACGAATGTTTGAGTAAGGAATTAGGCGACAATATTATTTGTTTACACCGTTCGACTATGTGGGAAATCGGCTTTGAAGAAATCCGCATATAGAGAGTGAGTTCCAGATGGAATGGATGGAACCAGGTACGTCATGGTTTCCATTCTCACAAATTGGTACATATGTTGATGACGGATGGAAAATTTACTGGTGCTGAATTATATAAATAATTCACCATTTTGTTAGATGGTGTGGTTGTTTTATTAATAAATATTGTAAATAAGATACTTAAACATACCTATGCTTTTCTTACATTAATTAAGTTGTAGGTACTAATATGACCATCGAAAATGCGATAGTTGCTTTCAAGTAATCGATTATAAAAACATTTATCCTGGTGTTATGAAGATGAAGTATAACGATGAGTTTTCGATATCATTAAGATATCATTCATCTATATAGATAGAATTTTGTTTATTAGATATTTTTATTCTTAAATATGTACCTACGCTTAAAGTGAAGATTTGAAATCGTGGAAGAAATCGTTTATGCTATCGCCATGTTATGTTTTCTTCTTAAGACAATTACAAGAGGTAACAAGGGACCGCAATAATCACGGCGATGCGATGGTGACCGTGAGAGACAATAGCTTCGCTCGTGGGAACGTTCGCCCACCCTGGGGTTCGAGTCCCGGCCGGCACCGTGACGGTAGGGTGCCAAATGTGTGACCGGCTCCACATCCGGAATGTTTTGTTTATTAATTTATATCATAAAAGAATATTAATAAATGTCATCTTTGTTGTTATAATAATTAAAATGATAAAATATTACTCGGTTTTGTCTAATAATATACTAATTTGTGTCGGTTCAAAATAAAGTGTTTGAGTAATATAACATCACTGTGATGACAAATAGGGAAACCACACATCACGTTTCATTTTAAATAATATTTTTTTTAATCGTTAAGATATCAAGACACCTATAAAAAAAGTAAAATTTTAATAACAACGGTTTTTTTATATTATTATTAAATTATTATTATTAAAAAACTATATATATATATATATATATATATATATATAGTTTAGATATATATATATATATAGACAAACATATATGTTTTAAGATATGGTCACAAAGAAATGGTCACAATTGCTAATAAATATTAATATAAGAAGATCACATTTCTGATGATCTGTTTTTAAGTGTAGTTAGTGTCACATATAAAATATCTAATAATTGCATGTACCTATAAAAAAAAAAAAATCATAAAATTCAACACAAAATTCCTAATGAATTCGCGGCATACGCCACTACACCCCATCGATTATAGTGAAAGTAGTGTTTAAATTAATACGGCTTAAACACTGGGGCGGGATCGCGGGATCGCTATCCCGGGGGACGAAAAAGTGCCTGAATCTATCAACTATCCCGGGATTTGATTAAATCCAAGCTCACCCCTTACGTGTTGACAGTAATTGATTGAAATGCGACTTTCCTTGCTGTTGACTTCCTTGTTTCAATTGTAAATTCTAATCCATTTGAAAATGCATTAGGCATACCATTTTATATGAATATTTACTATTAATAATACTTAATATTGTTGTTGTTTTATCTATGGCTACTTAATTACAAGTGCTTTTCAATTTTATATAGATAAATGTTTTTGGTACATTGACACTGACCGATATTTCTTCGTATAAAAATATTAAATATTAGAATAATGTTAGCGTAAAAGCTTTAAATTAAAAAAAATGTTTTAATAATATTATGTGCATATTACTAGTGGGTGAAAATTTTAAGTGTATAGCTAAGATAGTGTCCAACTATCATTTCTTATTTAGGCAATTGGATTTTTAAAAGTCTAATATTTAATTTCTTGGTATGAGCCCGGACACCGTTTACTAATTTAAACGCTGTCCGGCCTCAAATTATAAGTAAAAAATTAAGAATTCACTTTTATTATGTATTGAATTTATTAATTAATATTTATTTATTAGTTATGATGATTTTTATTGTGTATTGAAGTGTATTGTGCTAAATCATTTTTAACTTGATTTTGTTTATTTTATATAATTACTTAGTTAAAACTGTTTGGATAAATTGCTTAATGATTTGATGTCAAACTTTTATTTTGATCACCATATAATGTCAAATGTGTCAACAAAAATAATAATAACATAAGCCAAATTAGATATATTGTTTATTTATGTAACTGTATATTTGAGGTAATCGAGCATTTATTCTTCATAATTTAATTGAGGTATTAATATTTGTAACATTATTATCGCAAATATTTTTTTATATTTAATATGTAATGAGAGTATATTTGGTGTGTTAAATGAGAAAACTTTAGTTCAATTCAAATGTTATTTAAAATTTTTCAAATTAATAGATAATAATAATTTAATACCACACAACAAACCATGCTATGTGACTTTTTCTAATTAATAATCATAACTTATAATACAACTTTCTTTAACTTATATTGAAATATTTGTTAATTTATTTATATTCATTTATTAATTATTGTAAAAAACTACTTTAGCATACAAATAAATATTTTAGTAGCTTCTAAAAGTAAATATCAACATTGATAAAGCGCGTTGAAATCTTTACTATGAAGATCCTGAACAGGTTAGCATATGCATTGTAAGCTTGTGTAGCATGTACATATGTATGGTTGTAAAAGGGTATAAAATAGTTGGGGGGTTCTAGAACAAAACAGCAAATACAGTTTTAACGCGTCGTTTATTGATAACTTCATTTTCTCTTCAATATACTTTGTGTCCACTGACTATATAACACTCACTGTACATTTTTGTATTACAATATTTAGTCTTCGAGGCTTCATAACTTCCGATCCATATAACAAATATTTTGTACAATACACGACGGGCGTACGAGTGTCGTCGTGGCACGTCTTATCTCTTATCGCTATCTACCTACTCGTTACGGCTAACTCATCATCGATCTAACCTTTAACACTATATTTACATATTGTTCAAATTTTTTTTGGTATTCAAATAACATCAGACACTCCATCATCTTTCTCGCACCTTCCGCCTAATCTTTTTCCCGTCCGCACAACACAACTTAGAATATTTTAACTTAAACCATGAAAAAATACAATAATCATAATATAATACAAGTATTTATCAACAACATTTAATTGAACGTTTGGCCGTCGGCAGCGAGCCGACTCTCCGCTCTCCGCTAACGTCAACAGTTCATAACACTAACAGCGGCGGCGACCGGCCACAGTACATTACAAAACAAATAAAGGACATACCTAGAAGTATGTACGCCGATAACGATCACTGTCACAGTCACTAGGGCGCGCGGCGACGCAGCCAGCTCATAGCGGCGGGATGTCGATGTCGCACGCGAAGGGCGACTCTCAGATGAGCGGCATGGCGCGCTCGCCGGCCGCCGCGTACCGCTGCTCGTCGGGCACGTGGTACATGTTGATGATGTGGCTCAGGTCCTGCTGCCCGTACTCGCGCTTCATGGCCAGCTCGTGCGGGTGCGTCTGGCCCGCCGCGTGTGCGTGCCCGAACTCGCGCTTCAGCTGCGCCGGGGGCTCATGCGACACGTACTCGCGTTTCATCCCGGGTGGGCCCGGCGACACGGGCTCTGACTTGGCCGACGAGCCGCTGGGCGAGTGCGAGGCGCACGAGGCCGGCAGCGCGTAGCCGCCCGGCGAGCCCGGGCCCAGCCCGTAGGCGGAGGGCGAGGGCGGCTGCGGCAGGTACGGGGAGCCCTGGCCGCCGCCGTAGTATCCGCCGCCGTACCCGCCCTGCTGCATCTGCGACACGTCGTAGCGCGGGTACCCGTACGCTTGCTGCTGGTACGCACTAGGGTCGTGCATCATGTATCCATTTGGCATGTAACCGTTGGGCGTCATTTGATACACATCGCGGGGCTGTTGCGCTGACGGGGCGGCCGTTCTCTGAGCGTCGCCCGCTCCGAGTAGTGCTCCTCCTCCTAAGGGATATTTTTCTTGCTTCTTCGCGAGGGTCTTCGTTTTCCTTCTCGGTCTATATTTATAATCAGGATGTTCCTTCATGTGAACGGCCCGAAGCCTCTTCGCCTCGTCGATGAACGGTCGCTTCTCCGATTCCGAGAGATCTTTCCACTGTGCACCTAAACGTTTTGATATTTCTGAATTGTGCATTTTAGGGTTATCCGATGCCATCTTCCTTCGCTGCCCTCGCGACCACACCATGAATGCATTCATCGGGCGTTTCACTCTCTCCGCATTGGAGTTCTTGCTGGTATTATTATTGTTGTTGTTTTGGGGTTGATGGTGCTGTTGCTGGGGCTGCGAGTGATGCTGTGGCAGGGCCTGGTGCTGGTGGTGCTGCAACGACTGGTGTTGTGCCAGCGGCTGCTGCTGGGGCAGCGCCATCATGCCACCGAGCGCGCCCAACGAGCCGTAGCCGTGTTGGAGCGCGTGGTGCGGCGGCACCGTGGCGTGCAGGCTGCCGCCCTTTAAATCCGTCTCCATCGTCAACATATCGTCTTCCTGCGGCGCGTACAGCTTGCCGATAATTCGTTCACCGTACACAACGAGAGAACTGTCGGTCGCTCACATGGACTCGCGGCGGTGCGCGTCGGGATAACGTCTCGCGAGGCAGTACCGTGCAACGCGGAGGCTACGTGCGTTGTGAGGTGGTCGTCCCGCGGCCGCGTCCGGCGGGCGGCGGCGCTCGCCCCCCGCGCGCGCACCCCGCACGCCGG
>JAKRZM010000941.1:639440-695306 GCA_036379175.1 Heliconius cydno galanthus | reverse complement strand
CGCGCTCCCACCCGCCGAGCCCTGCATTTTTAATCGCGTGGCGACCGAGGCGAGCGTACGCCTCGCCGCCGCCTCATGCAAATCACAATTTTGTTTGCCGACGGTGGCTGCACCTCCTCGACCTTAGTTTATATTGTAAACAACGTACGCTATCTAACTCTTTTTAGAACGCTACTTCAAATTTCAATTAAGAAAACCTTCCGTCCCTGCCTACTTCTCTGCCAGTCACTAGTCTTGTTCAATTATTACGTCTTTACGACACACATTTTGACGCTATCATTATCTAGAGCGTAATCTCGAATATTAATGTTTCAAAAGATACATTTCTAATGACGTAGACGCGAGGTGACCGAGACGCACCAGCTGAACCGACTTAAAAGTTAGCACAGCTGCGAGCTAAGTTCAAGGCCTCACGTATTGAAGCTGGCCGGCGCTGGCTCCTCGCTAACGTCTACAGCAATTCAGATAGTCATTGATGATCACTTACAATATGCCTTTGTTCCTGTCCACAATAGACTTTTCAATTTAAGCATTCATTGACTGCATTATGCGATATATAAACAATAACATAGTAGGTATGCCACAAGGCCAATTTTACTATTCTTTTTGTCAGCTGTTTGTGACAAAACAGAGTACAATCTACAAAACATAGTATTGAATATAACGGTGGCAAGTCTTTGTAAGATATAATAGCTTTTAAATTTTGCGGTTCA
Source organism: Heliconius cydno galanthus (assembly GCA_036379175.1). Taxonomy (NCBI): domain Eukaryota; kingdom Metazoa; phylum Arthropoda; class Insecta; order Lepidoptera; family Nymphalidae; genus Heliconius; species Heliconius cydno. The sequence continues at coordinate 694,593 of JAKRZM010000941.1, read as the reverse complement.
GAGATAAATATAAGCGTTTACATTATTTGCGTAAAACTTTTTATTTGTTTAGTTGTTATTGGTTGTGGATAATGGAAAACTGTAGTTGTGTAGGCATAGAAGGAATATAATTCCAAATATTTTTCATATTTCAATGCTTGAAAAAAAATTAAAAATAATTGTAATGAAGAAGTTCTACAGGTACAATTTAATGACAACAATAACTAATAATACAATTTTATTTGAGCAGGTTCCCTAAAACAATTTTAGTGTAAAACTTATTATAAGTAATAAAACTTATTATAAGTAATAAAATTTATAAAACGATAAAAAGATATTCCATCTTTCTTTCTCTAAATAAGATGACTGCAATATTATTTAAATTTGCTTTAATTATGTACCTATAAGAAATAAATAGGTATAGGTATTATTTAATCCTATTTTTTCTATTTTCTAGGTATTTAGTATTTACAACAGAAAATTTATTTTATAAGTTGGTTGGTTGGTTTTTTATTTATATAAGTCGGTACAATAAATTATCTAGGTAGGTAGGTAGGTATCTACAACTTGTTTAGAATTTGACTTTGTTGAGAATTATGGTTGTGCTTTTATTGTCATTTATTGTATGATGTGATATAGGGTAAGGGCACCAGTAATTGACCTTAGCGGATTTCTATTCATGTTTGCTTGAAACAATTGTTACAAGCAAACATAAATAAATAAATTTTAAGTTACAAATTATAATGTTTGGTAACTTGAAAATATGTTAAGATACAGAAACACCAGTTATCGACTTTGCGGCCACAGTTACCGACACCTTATTTTCTTTTGAGACAGAATATAGGTACCTATATTTGAGTCAGAATATACTAGAGTAGGTAGATAAATCAAAAAATAATATTATTTTTTTATTGCTGATTTTAAGCAAAAAACTTTTTAATTATTGTTATATTAAAAGTCCTTATATTATATAGGTAGGCAGTTCTGTAAGCATATATTTCATTGTTCAACATTTAAGAAATTTATTATCTGAAGTTAAATCGGCGGAAAGTGGGGAACAGAGTGTCTTAACACTAGGTTCCCTTTGCCTATCCTGCTGTGTGCGGGATACATCGTGAAACTGATTTAATATTTTTAATTTTATAAATAGGGTTTGTTCATTAGTGCTTGTCGGTTACTGGTGCTATTACCCTGTAGGTATATATACAAAAGTATACTCACTGTGCAATAAATTTAACTACTTCTTAAATAATATCTAACCTTTTTTAAAAAATAAAACTTACTTATTTTCAAGACACTATATTTTATGACTAATAAAGCGATAGTGAAAGTAACGGTAATTTTGAAAACAAAAAATAAGATAAGGCCTCTTTTTAAGTAAGCAGTCAGTTTCTCGGAACCGAAGTCTAGCTTACTTTTCGGAATGTTTGAACAAATTTCTTTTGTTAGTATCTTTATTTATTGGCATCCATAATTTCTACTTTAATGACTCTTTTTGTTTTAAAAGCTTATTACTGTTACTTGCCTTGGTACATTTACTACTAGGGAGGTTTATATTTATTACTTTGCATGTGGATAAGATTATAATAAAATCTTAGTAATATTCAGCAATCCATGCTTATGTTAAAGTTTAAGAAATATTTTAATATTATAATCGTATAAAAATTGTATCTTTTTTGTGTGTCTTCTTAATAAGATAATAACATTTTAGAGAGTGTTGACTTTTTCTATTTTTTTTTGCTTCATAAATTTTTGAGACATTTCATGTTGAGTGAAGGAACTCAACGCCTCAACGAACATAACTTTTCAGACATACGCATGTGCTACAATGGCCTTAATTTTCTCTAATAGATATATTTTCAAATTGTCCTTCAAATTAGTGTAGGTATCTAATATTTTTTATATCTTCACGCTATATCTATCTGACATAAAGCTGGGTAGGCAGGGCCTGGTGCTGGTGATGCTGCAGCGAGGACTTGGAAGCTTTGTGTTAAGACACTACGTTCCCGCTAAGAAACTTTCGTTCCCCATTTTCCGCTGAATTCTGAAGGCATTGCGTGTTGAGATGAGTTTTTTGTGTTTTTAATACTGTCAATAGGGTTTTCTATTGTTTCGTTGTCCTAGTCTAGTTAGATAAAATACAAAATTGGATTCCGCAATTCATCAAGCTATGTCTCTATTAGTAGTAAGCGGACAGAGTGATCTTTCACTTTTTATCTACGTTGGGTAGGTATTGCACATAAATGGCTATAGAAACTAATAAATAATGAACTAATAAAAATTTTAAGAAGTCAAGATATGTACCTACTCATAATGAGTAGAACCGAGTAGAACTTAAGGAAAAAGTGTGAAGATAAAATAAAATACAAATTAATTTTTAATTTAAGTAAGTATGTTAAATAATATAAATTTAAAAATAATTAAAAATATATTTTAATGTCTATTATGTCTAATATTATAGTTAATATAAGCCTGTATTTCACTCAGCTACTTCCAGTGTAACCTATATATCTTATTGGTTACCAGTCTAATAGGTATATATTCTTTTCTGTGTTGCCATTAAAAGAAAAAATAGCTAATAAATGATATCTGTTATATAAAGTACTTAGTTGTTGGTAGGAGTATACGCAAATTTATTTTAAAAAAAAGTTATTTGTTTATTTGTTATTAGAAATTGCCTCAATATACTTACATAGGTATTGTTTGTATTTGATACAAAAGAGAGGTAATCCTTTTACAGTTAACAAAACACTTAAACTTTCTTTATAAGTTTTGTATATGTAGGTACCTACGTATACCTATATGAATGTCTAATTACTTAATGAGATCATTAAAATAGGTGTGGTAAGGTAAGGTAATTGCAAAAAAGTGTTATTTAATAGATATACTTAGGTACCTATAAAGGGTAATAAAACAAAAAATGTCTTTGTAGGCTTTTTATTATTAATAACAAACGTCTTAACAACATAAGAAGCCAATAATAAACATTTAACAATTGATTATTACAATTAAAATGATAAAAATATTTAAATGTAATAATGAGTATACAAATATTAAATTTAAATTTTATTATACATATATTTTATTAGACATATTTATATAAGTTATATACAATCAATTACAGACAACAAGCTTATTGCAATAAATACTTTTTAAACAGTTATTTTATTTTAAATAAAACGTATTGAAGAAAAAATTGTATTGATAAATATTTATATTATCATAAGCAAAAAGCCTTCTATTCATAAATACAAACATCGAGTAGATATATCTAACCAAAGCTATTCAAGTCTTACACATTACTTAATATTAACATTAAAGCTATCACGACAACACCGACATTAAAATTTGAATCATTCCAATCCTCGCGGATTAATCATTCCCATTCAATTTGAGAGCGATGGAGTTACAGTTAAAAATGAAAAATCAACACCTCGGCAGCACTGAACACCACTACTGACAACGCATCGAGTCATTCAATAATTGCTGGCTAAATAAAAAGCTAGCAAAACACTCGGCGCGTCCTAATTGGTGCGAGGTGTCGCTAATGACAGCGCGCGAGTGTCGCTGCAAATTAATAATTATTACGCCTGGCAACACTGAAACGCGCCGCAATATGGCCGCCAAGCATTGTTGGCGAACGTCAGATTCGTTCGCAATTATTAATCTGTTGATTTTATTTTTTTGTGCAATCTAGAAATGGTGTGGGTAATTAATGAGCAATATTTTAATTTTGATCGTAAATGTGAAATGTTTTTAGGTGCAATAGTTTTGCTTGATTTTACATTGCTGTTTTTTTAGGTTCGTGTTTTTAATATTTTAGTTTTGTATTTGAAAATTTTATATTACATTATTGTAGAACATATTTTTCATTAAGAATTCAGGTAAGTAATGATCAATCCTATATGCGTTGTCATGTATTTAGGTATAACGAGAGCGATAAAGGCAAATTACATATTCTCTACCATCTCAGTCCGTATAATATATTGCACCGTCCATCTCAAGACGGAATCGCAGCGGTGCATGATAATGAAAGGCCAATATTGGGCTCCGAGCTGGACACAAACAAGACCGCACCTAAGAGCTATCATCTAGTGGGAGTGTCTCCCCCTGGATCTTATATAGAATAGGGAATATACTAGAAGTAATCATATATTTTATTTATTTACTTTATTTGGGTCATGCCGTGTGTTAAGGTAATATTGAAATTAGGATTTTCAATATCAACACGACGTTCAAAGAATTGACTTTTTACATCAACAGAACCCAACGTTAGGTTAAGTATTGGGTAGAAACCTAATTTTATTAGTAAAAAGCAATTCAACAAGAAAAAAGTGCAAAACCTAAGACTAGCTCAAATCTAATCTATCAAAATATCGTTTTATTTAAAAAATACGAGAATAATATCTCCAGCCAAGATATAAATTTTAGAGTATAAAAACGTTTGCAATCTTCATTTTAATACTCTGTCCGTCACACTTGAATAGGCCTACTGCCTACATACATTATCTGTATCCAGGGTGGAGGGTGGTGGGGGGTGGGGGCCTTCCGGTCGCTGTCTCCGACTCATCAGGGCTATCTTGGAAGGCCGCAAATTAAATAGTACCGTGCGACTGTCGTTCCTACCTATGCCATGTTCTATATTCAAAAGGAATTCGGGTTATATTTAGACAATATATAAGGATACTAGTATTTATATCGAATATAAGTAATTAAGCTTTTCTACACTTCATTTAGAATTCATGTGTACTAGTTTTATTACTTTATACTAGATTCTAGTAAAAGATTCAAATTACAGCTAAACAAAATATTAAATATTAATTTTCGCTTTTGTTACAAGACAAATCGCGGCGGTGAGTTTCGCCACTCAAAATGCAATGTTTAAAAAAAATTGCGTAGAAAGAGGAGAGTCTTAATACTCAGTTCCCTCTGCTTACCCTGCTGTATACGAGATACAGAAGCCAGATAAGAATATTATAGAACAAATTTTAGTATGGTAGAGATGTTTGTGTACCAGAATAAATAAATAGTCTAAATTTTCCTAAATTATCTTTAAACATTTTGCACCGTAGAATGCGATGGTAGGTAACAGAATGTAAAGTTTCTTAAGGAAATAATCACAGTGGAATGTGTGGTCTTGTATATAACAAAAAATATATTTTAACTATAAGTATGTACAAGAACGAATAATATCGTGCTCGTCTTATCACTAAAAAAAATTACAATATAAAAAATATCAAAACAAAACATTTAATAATTTCTTATTAATTCTGTAATACTAGACCAGGTTACCCTATTACAGAACTTTGAACGGCATTAAATAAAATAAGATTAAATGTTTCAGCAATAATAAATGTTTCAGTAATGCAGATGTTTGTTTAAAATTCTTATTACTTTTAACTAAATATCTATTAAGTATATCCAGCTATAAATAGTAATAAAATATTTATATTGTTACATTACATCTAGATTTACTTTGATAACGCATTTTCAATACATTTTATAGTTTATAAACACAAGTTTTTATTGCTTTAGCCTCTGGTTGTAAAATTTTGCATAATACATATTTATAAATTGTGAGAAGGTTTGCATAAAATATAATAACTATTTTTGCACATAACAATCAACCTATACGCGTACAGAAATAGAGTGCCATAGTCAGAGAGCCAGAAAGAGAGTCAAAACATAATTCAAACATTTAGTTAAAGTTTAAATTAAGATGAGTCAGTATGACTTCTAGAAATAGATACTAACATAACAAAACACAGTAAAGATAAGCATTATATCATACAGTTCATAAAAATCATTTAGTTCCAAATGAATTTTAATAAACCTTTAATATAAATTGTAATGGTTTAAACCTACAAATAGTGATATAGCTACATATTATAATACATTTGCACAGTTGTATATCCACCCACCCACACAGTACATACAGTTCAGTCAGCAGTCAGACAGTCTCCGGAACACACCTCGTCCACATCTCAGTCACTCGACAGTGCGCGCGCACCTTATAACTTACAAAAAAACTATGAAATTCCAAAATTTCCGCGAAGAAAACACATTTTCCGCGAATGAACGTGCGAGCGTCGCGCTCTCGATGCCCGGACTAAGCGCAGACCGTGAAAAAGTACCGCCACAACGCCGACCGACAATGGAAAGCGGTAAAGAATCATAATAATAACAATGACAACAATATGAGATGCTATAATAAAGAGCCGCGGCTTTGTGCCGGCCTCGGCGCCGCTCGAAGGGTCGCGGGATCGATATTCGGGATGTGAGCCCTCGCATCGGTCATTCATTCAGCTATAGCGCTTGCTAATCACCACGTACTCCTTATATCGATATGAATAAGTACAATATATAATGTACTTATTCATTTCAATGTTATTTTTTCTTCGACTTCTGCTCTACATCTAAAGCTATATCTTCATGAGGAATTTCATATCAGATCGTAGTTCGTTATAAAACAAACAAACGCTGGATTCCAATAAGACATGTACAAGATTAAATTTCGCCAGAGGTGTGAAGCGACCAGGCGGCGTGCTTGATGATATAACGTCGAGTTTAATGTAATAATCCGTCGATCGGCCTTATCATTAGTTCGATCCAACTCACCTCCCGCCGCTTTGCAGATTGACTCGCTGCACTTTCTTATTATGGATATTACCATTTTATCTCTGCTTTAGTGTAGATTTGTTATTTTTAGTACAAGTTTACAGATAATAGAAGAAACTTTCAAAAATGAAAAATAGTATTTATTAATTATCTACACAAAAATAATGCTATACGTTAAACGAAAAGCTAAATAAAACAATCTAAAGTTTTAAGTACATATAAGTATATCTTATGGATAGTAGAGTTAAATATATATTTTACAGTATAATAATTATTAATCTAGGTTTATTTATTAATATGAATAAAATAGTATTAAATATTTTATAGGCACAGCCAGTCTATGATTTGTAGTATCGACGCGGGCGCAGAGAGTGCACCCCGCAGCGCGTCGATCATGCATGCACTCTGCAATTAAACTTATATTGGGATAATCCAATTAAATAATAAATTTTTGATTGTCTTTGACCGCATTGCATAGAATAAAAACATTTGATAGGGAAAATATTAGTTATCTATGTAGACCAGATAGATACTGTTACTTAACATTTTGGTAAAAGTAAAGTAATAAAATATGTCAAATTTGAAGAAAACTAAATTATAGTATGTGAATACAAAAAAGTGAAGAACTGCCATTTTTAACGATCTTTTTATATTTTTATGTATCTCGTCCAGTGCAATACGTATGTACTTATGTCTAAACGTACAATTTTAAATGCATAGAAATCTCATGACTATCAACTTAAATAATGCAAGTAAATATATGTAAATACGTGTGTTTATTGTAAATACATTAAAGCTATTTATTTAGTGGACCTCACTGTAATATTAGTCCAGTAAGACAAATAAAGAAAATACCGAGTCGAATGAAAACTTTTGCAAGACTTGTTAATTTTTATGGTATAGGCCTTACCTTAGATAACGACTCTTACATAAGTTTTATTGGGAGTGACTTCATGATTGATGATTAAAGAAATATCGCAACTAACACCACAACCACCAGATCCAAGATCCAATGGTCTCTATCGGCATTTCACAATTAAACAACAATGGACTTGACATATAAGTACAAATACGTGAGCAACGTTTTAATGATGAGAACTTCGGAATTCGAAATGTAACCGTTAATTTACGACGCCATTTTTAATTAAACACGATGACTAAGTGCAGGGATCCATCACAGTCGGCACTCGAAGCCGATCTATTATTAATTATTATTTTGATCGATCACGCTCCTCCGCATCTTATTTTATTAAAGATCTCATGTTAATTTTCCTCTTTTTTTGCTGCCGGATTATTAATTGTGCAGTTTAAACTCGCGCGTATATTAATGATAGCAAACTAATGGTATGTAACCATTAATGAGAACACGTGGCTAGGCAGCACAATATGTAGGTAAGTAATATTTTCGAAGCAGGTAATTTTATCTCGGTTTACTGATCAAGCTTAAATTCTCTGTCGAAATTAGAGGAGAGTTTATCCCTCGGCGAGTAATTCGTTCTCGCTAGGGAACATTATCCGTATGGCTCAACGACTTTTCGCAGAAATCAATAATCCAAAGCTTTTTTAAGGATATTCCTTTAGAAACAAACATGTTTCTATCCTTGTCCTATTTGGGAGTCAAAGAGGCCGCGGATTAGCCAACTATTTTTTTGTTAGAACAAAATTTGAAACGTTTTTCGATTAAACGAGAGATTTGGCGCGTTTCAATATTTTCGGAGTTTCGTTGAACAATAGGCTTCCGGGGACTGTTGCTCCCGATGTATTGCGTGAGAGGATAAACCCTGATCAAGTTTTCGAGAATTATTGTACGCCGGGTGGATTTAGATTTATCACAGGATTTTGAGAAAGTTGAACCGTTGCGTTAATTTGGATAATAAAGAAATTTCGTAAATTACAAACAGACCTGCTGTATAATCTTGCAATTATTGAAGTTTTTAACTAAAATATATAATATAAAGTAAAACTATGATAAAGGCTATTCTCATATCGTTCGACAAGTAACACCTACATGAGGTCAGCACATTTCGCGGCACGATCGCGGTGTGATACCGACGACGTATCGATCGTATCGCGGTGACGGTGACGGGGCGATATCGTAATTCGAACACTCCATGAACTGTCCAGTTTATGAGAAAGAAATTACTAGTTTCTATCTAAGACAAGTATCTTACAAGTAATTATTTATTTTTCTATTTATTTATTTATTTATACAGCTTACTTGAAATGTATTATAAGATTTAATATATTTTCATACAGATTATTTCAACTTTCGAAAAGTATTTGAAAACGTTACATTCCCTCAAACCAGAGCTAGGTATTTAAAGGTGAGACTGAAAGTATTTCGGCCCTAAATCACCGCGACAGGTAAGCAAATAGAACAAAACATTATTCTTCTAGGAATCTCAAAAGTCCTTACCCATAAATCACTGGACGCCTGACAAATGGATGCTATGAGTTTTTTTTCCCGCCACTCATTTATTAATATGGCAAGGGAATGTTTCGGAAAACCAATAAAATGTGCCCCGTCATATACCTGTCCGCCGGCAGACAGCGTGGCATTGTTCCTTCACTGGGTTTTTTTTCTCAAATTTTACACCGCCTGGACTTGAAATGTTATAGTTAGCTCTATTATTCTTATATTATGTACACCATCTAATCACTTAACTGATTCAATAAGGATATTAACAGCAATTCTCAGCCTATAATGATAGTAATTTGATGGTGTCTGATATAATAATCTCGGTGATTATTCTTTGAATAAACTTTTATGATAGTATATTTTATGGTTGGAATTAATAGAATTTAGTTGTAATTACCACAATTTACACTTTTAAATAACTATCCAACTATTGGAGATGTAATTTCAGTAATAAACGTCACTGGTAAGTATCAAGCGGTTCTATTAAGTTATTAATAAATCTTGATTGTGATACTTTCGTATAGTTAATAATTGAAAATCGATTTAAAATGATGTATAATTATTGGAAATACTTGAGCCACCCCGCCGCCATTGAGATCGCATGAGTTTCGCGACTAACCTATTTTTGTGAATGGACGTTTTTTGCCCAGCTGTGTCGTGTACACGCATACAAAGAGCTCCTTCAAGGTATTTTGTGCGTGTGAAAGAGGATCCATTCTCTCAGTATTTGGTGTGGACCGAAAAATAATTGTCATTTCCTGCGGCGGCGGCCAAAAATCGTTTATTGCATTTATATTTAATATCACCCCATAAGAGTTGTCGCAAAAATATTCCTGATATTTCGCCCGATACTTTCGTAACGATTGTATATGATTTTACCAATTTAAAAGAGCCCGAGAGAGGTGAAACCTTAATTTACAGCTCGTTATTGTATTATGACGTATCTGAACAATAATTCATTATCATAATAAAAGAATACATTTAAAATTAAAAAAATAATTTAAAATTAACTTAATTATTTCTTCAATAATTGGCAAGAATCAAATAATACTGAATAAATAAGAATATAAAACATGGTTGCAACTAAAAAATAAAGTCCATTTCGATACAATGTGAAAACAGCCTAAATCGACACTCACCAATAATAGTCGATGTTCCGTGACAACTATACCGAACGTACTCTGAGACGAGTAATCACGGAGGAAATGACAAGTTTTGGGTCACAAGGCAACCGCTAGCATATTTACCGATACAAATACCGAACAGACATACACTCGACATTAGATTTTATGTTCTGAACCATAGAGTTTACGTGGGATTTTTTCATGTGGTTTTATATGTTTGTCTTAAGCCAAGACATGGAGGGTAAGTTTCATAGGGTGAGTTACAAACGTGGGAGGTCAACTAATGGCTGCCTGTGACAGGTAACGTGAGACGAGACAAAGTGCATCGCAAATGACATTCGCGTAGCTCCTGATAGAGGTTAATAGTATGTAGGTATACGTCTATAATTAAACTCGTCTAAGTAACCACAGCTGGTACCACAGTTATGAAACTTTGATATACAGAATAGTTTAGTTTGTTAGAGTGAAAGTTAATTTAAAATTTACTTCTTTTTAGCATTTTGTTATAGTTTTCTCATAGTTGTTATACTTTTATAATAAACCACGCTTAAAGCTGAGCAGAATGAGCATTTTTTAGATAGTAATTGATATACGAGGGCTAACCTTGTATAGGAATATAAAAAAATATATTGTAGCGAATATTTAGGCTTTACTTTTCTATGACATATAACTGTACGTACAAACTAATTTGTAACTTACATTAAGTTTATTTTTTATCTTCTCGATCACGAAACACACTCACTGACATCATCCTGACATTTTGTGTGGTGCTCCTCCCAGGACACCTGTGTAATCCTTTCATCAAATATATAATACACTTTTAATTCCTTGGTACGGCGTGACATCTAACGCCTTTGTTGCTCCGAACCTTTTCACCCTCAATTAAGGATTGTCCATTGTCTTCTGAAGGGAGATGACACACTTTTTATCAAGTTTTTTTTGCAGTAAGAAGTCGCTGTTTTGAATAGTAACATGATTTAGTGTGATGTGTTTTGTTGTTTAGACGATTTATGGTAACAAGGGTATCAATTTATATAACAAAAGACGGTCTCTGATAGAATTTATGAATTTAAATAGTTATTTTTGTTTTTCTTTTGATTATGTTAGAAAAAAGTATTACTTTTACCTGTATCTATAATCTATTTAATTTATGAAATTGTTAGATAATTATATGGTCTACTATCTAAAACAATGTTAATAGCAAAAATACAAACAAAAATAATTTTAATAAAATAGTGTAATAGTTCTACAATTCCATAGAAACGTTATGTCAGATTTATTGAAGTAATTCGATATGCAGGGAGCTTTGACTACCATTTATTACGAAATCTAAATGCATTTGTGCTGATTCGAGTGTATTGTTGTTCTATTATGGGGGGCGTTAAGAGTTTTCTATTTCATTTAAATATTAACTATACTTTATGTTTATCTATATTTGCTATAGTTTTTATCATAACTTTATCTGAGGTTTCAGAAATGACCATTTNATACAAACAAAAATATTTTTAATAAAATAGTGTAATAGTTCTACAATTCCATAGAAACGTTATGTCAGATTTATTGAAGTAATTCGATATGCAGGGAGCTTTGACTACCATTTATTACGAAATCTAAATACATTTGTGCTGATTCGAGTGTATTGTTGTTCTATTATGGGGGGCGTTAAGAGTTTTCTATTTCATTTAAATATTAACTATGCTTTATGTTTATCTGTGTTTGCTATAGTTTTTATCATAATTTTATCTATGGTGTTGAAATTGACCATTTCTTAAACCAATAAAATGTATAAATTTCTAAATACAATTTTTTTTAAAAATGTATGTAGTTGATAGTTTTAGTTTGGACATGAATGTAAGAAATTATTACTATTTTTAAATGTTTTTATGTTTTTTTTTTGTCATTTAAAAATTCATTTTCATCAAATGCTAATTTACAATAAACCTTACATAAGAACAAATACATGAATCGTAGAACAGGCTCTATGGGGTAGAATTAGAATTATTTTTGTAGGATCAAAGTGAACGTCAGTGACGTCTCTTCCGGCAAGATGGCGGCGGCGATTGTTTGATCTACGGTTAGGGTTGAACAATAACTAGAAAAACCAATCAGGATAATGAAGGTATGAAATATATAAAACGTAAATTACATATAAAACATAAGTATAGCGTACATTAAATAACATTTAGAAATGCAAACTTTTTTGAACGCTTTCTAAAATAATTTGAATCATTATAACCGTTACAAATATATCGAAATAATATAGCTTATTTCGATCATTCATTTAGATTTTTTTACTTTTAGTCATAATTTTAAAACCTATTAACAAAATTATATTTATGTAATATTTGATAAGCTGATTAAAATAACTTTTTTGTTATCACGATACAGTATTTGATGAAATTACAGTGAGCAAATAGAATATTACTAATATAATTTAATAAGGGATAGCACGTAGCGAAATATAATGCTTTATTGGACTTAAGTATTCATTATTTTAAATATAAAGCCATTATATCAGTGCTCTAGCTTCATAACAATATTTAAAAATAAACACAGAAGACTCTTTATAACATCTAAGGAAAGTAAGGTATACTTGAAAGTTGAAAACCCTATATGCGAGTAATGAAGTATGCCACCTCTCCCCGCTTCCTGCTGTCGTGTCGTGTCGGGTGTCAAGATACAGTGTTTGCGTTAGATGTACCTTACCTTATTGGAATTAGCGTTTTCGGAAATTAATTTCATGTTTAAGCAGCTTTTATGAGAATATCTATAGTAACTCATGCTTTACATAAATGTTTCAAAGTAGTGTTTTTTAATTATTTATTATTTTTTTCTTATTTTTACTTCACACTATGAAATATTTCATTTCCTCGACCGGGAATCGAACTCACAACCTACCGCATTTACATTTGCACGTTTGTGGCCTTGCGCTACGACTGACTGACCATATTTATTTCATTACCTTTCATTTCATATACCTACGCAGTTTATAATATTTATCAAATAAGAAATCAGTTAAGTTTTGATGCAATTGTCATTGTAACTACTTTAAAAAAATATTTTTAATTTCATTAAAAATATTTAAAACCAATACATTTATTTGTTATTTTAAAATAGTTATATAATTTACCTGTAGCACAATAGGTGATGCCATTCCAATTAACCCGGCATCACCTCCAGCAGATGTATAGAACTGATACAAGGGTATAAACGGATTTAAATTCAATTTCATATCGTTCGTATTGAGTTATTTAGTATAATCGCGTTACCCAGTCCACTATGGGAGATTACGCGCTTTTTAATAAAGTAGCGGCCGTGGGGGGCGACTGGGGACATTTTTACACAAAGAGGATTACTTGGGCCAAGTTTATCTCCACCTTACAGCTCTGCTCAGCCTTCTAAATACTTACTCGGTGCACACAAGTTTCGAGAGGATGTATCCTTGTAGTGTTTTGGTGAAGTAGTGTCTTGTTATTATATAATAGGAATATTTTTTTGTATGGATATATAAAAATTATGTTTTATTTGGACCTTTTTAACTCTATCATTCGTTTATGTCTATTGCTCTTTCTGTTCTGTAAAATAAATATTCTAAAAACTTAACTTTAGATTATGACAACATTTTCCCTAACCCAAAATATTATCGAACATAATAATAAAGGTAACCTTTAAAACTGCTACACAGCGACTGCATTCGCAATGGTTAGGGGTTCAGTTCCTATTCGAGGGAACGTCACTCAACATGCATTGTCTAAAAAATCCGCATAAAATGGGAAATGGAGTATCTTAACACTAGGTTTCCCCTGGATAACGGGATACTTTCACATTATTTCTATACACAGGCTATAAATATAAAATGATATCTCTAAAGATTATATTATAATAAGAATATCTCACATTACATAAAACACATTAGAAAATTTAATTTTAAAAAATACTTATTATATTTCTAATACTTACGTATGTATTGTAGAATTAATAATAGTTGAAAATATATTCAATCAATTGCAACTTACAGACTGTACAAGTCTACATATCAAACATATTGTATTAGCCTCGATATAACGAAACAAGGAGCAATTGTTGAATTGAATAACGAGGGTGTAACGACACCAACAATGCGAGGACCCAGCGGCGGACGATTATCTCGTTGACGCTGGGAACCATTCCGGGGTACGCGAATATTGGCGTCTTCCAGGATGACGAGCTCAACTAGCTGTAAGTAGCAATTAGTGAAGAGTCCAGTCACAAGATTCAATGGAATATGTTACGTATTGTTACAATTAGGTATAGCTGTATATTCTTTATTTATTGTATGATTGGTAAAAAAACTGGTAATGCGGTCAACAATCACACGTATTATTTTTAGCTACTTTGAAGCTCTTTACAATTTGTTAACTATTTAACCTGTAAATTTGGCATAATTATAATTAAGTTTTGTAAATATTTTAAATTTCTAATTTTATTAATTTATCTCAATCGTTTAATGATAGTAACGTTAAAAATTGTATTGAAGATTTTGAACTTATATTAATTGTTTAAATCGGCAAATTAATAATCAATTTTAAATTAATATTTTATAAAGCAACTAATTCTTATTCAAGTCTTACCTATATTTAAAACGAAAATCAAGTTCAATAACGGAAAATGCGTCGTTCTCAATTTCATCGAGATATGGGTGCCAAATTCTGTGTTCTCTCGAGATGTCATTCCTTTTCTCGACTGCTAAGGAAGAGTTATATTTTTCGCGCGTTATCTATATTCAAATAAATAATAACAACAAAATCTTTTAAGACTTGTTTTTTTAAACTAAAACAACAATAATAGTAATTATAAAAATATTTTATTATAGTTCAACTTAAAAAGCTGGATTCTGAGTAGTCTATAGCTAACTATACATACGTTAGAATAAATAGAAACTCGATTTTCGGTTCACTATGTAAAATTAAAAACCATTAATACACTCAAATAAACCGTGTAATTAATATATGAACGAAGGTAAAAAGTACACTAAATATAATGCAGAATATTAAAAAAAAAAGAAGAATAATCAAAAAATTCTCTGAAACGAATAAAAAACGCAAACAATATTTCCAGCTAATGAGGCAGCGGAATTGACATCAGATGTAAAAAGTATAAATAAGATAAACTGCCGGTGGTCCCATATGAATATCAATTTGTTTGCCTCTGCGACAACGTCATTAAATTAGCGTCCAAATTGAATCACAACTGCGACAACCTTGCCGGTGCGACGTCCCGCGAAACTTTACCTCCTATTAATTTATCCAACATCTCCACTGCCAGCATACACCCAAATGTCAGCTCTCCACCCTCACCTCAAGACTTAACTTACCTCGTCCAAACCGTAAGTTTGTTCATTATTTTTACATGTCATTGTGCAAGTGACACGAGCGTAGCTACTACAAATTTGAACTTTAAAACTGGTCATTAAGGTCTTTATTTATATCAATTTGTTGCGAGGGTGTATCTGGTGAAATTATGATGCAGTCTTTATTCGTGAGCCGTCGGGAGCGGTTGCAGTAATCACCGCGTATCTCCATCCAGGGGTGGGCCGTGAATAGAGCCCTAATGAACTGGATTTAGGAGTTTTTGTACCGGCGACTCGTCAGCTCAGAGATGCAGCCGAGCAATTATGATGGACCAAACAAACGTACTACTAGTCACAGATATAAATATACATGTATCCTTTCAATTACTATAGCAAACTACTATCATCTAGCGTGTTGGTAATTGCATTTGTCTATTCCCAGCGAGCGATCGATACGGAGGTCTACTTGGATTGATGGGCCATTCTCTAAGCCGTATCTGGCTCACTATTATATCGAGACGTCCCGTACCCACCTCCTTGGGACGTCCAATCGTTCTTAATCTTCTTAGAGAGAAGCGAACGGAATTATTTGGACTCTAAGCACCTAATATGCTTAGATAATAAAAGGTTTCGCAATTGTTCGGACGTCTTGTCTCCATCTAAGTATACCTGTTCTGTACATTCGCTATATTACAATAGTCTTCAGCCGGATTGGGTGTATCACTGGAAATTACTCATATAAATTTGTTCCTAAATATACAATATTACGATGTAAATTCTAATTATTAATAATATAATATTTTAGTATATTAATAGTATATTCTAATATATGTATTATTTTAATATATTAGTCGTAGGTATTTTCAAAATATATGTCGACTTACGTCATGGTACGTCTCCAAAGTAGGTGGTACTATTTTGGTTAACTTGCAAATCGTAGCGATGTAGGTCACACAACTTTCACCGAACATGTGTCCCGACTTTGAAACTAAGGAGTATCGTATGAAATAAACGTTTATATTGCTCCAAGTATCTATTCTATAGTATTTACGTAAGTATATACGTAAATATATTTGAAACACATGCATGGTTACCTACACAAGTTCACTAACCGGCGTTTAATTTAAGAATGCCATATACAAAACATACGTCTTCGTGGAATAAAGGTCTTTGTGGAGTAGGAGATACGACATTATTTCGAATTTAAGTTTAGGAACCGGCTGTAAAAGATGAGTCTGTTCTTATTTATTTACGGCGGTGCGGCGAGCGAAGTGGAGCGAAGATGATATGAATGATAAATGACCCTCCGAACGGCCCTCCCCCCTTCCTCCTCGCTCCCCCCGTTCACACGTGAACACACGCCGTGAGATGTTCTCCTCATTCTTGATGCTTGCTAAGTCTCCGTAAATGTCGAGATGTGATAAACGCTTCAATGATGAAAGAACTTTGACGTCTTGTATGTTATTATGTATGACGCTAATTATAATTGTAAAATATACTCACTTATATAATTTTACTCATGTTAATATATTAGTTGTATTTCTTCTTCTCTTGTAATTAGTTAAACGTAACACCAACTGTTTATTCTATTAACGATAGATAGCTAGCAATTTGAGTCTAGTGTTAATATTGTTTTAAGAGTTCATAAGAACTCTATAAATTTCCATTTCTATAGTTATATGTAATATGTCAAACTATATTTAAATATTATTATTTCAGACGAAAGTACCTACCTATATAATGATGAAACAATCACATATTTTGTAAATACATATAAGAAAAATCGAAATGCAATATTTAACCTCTTATACAAGAAAGTAATTTACAACTTAGGGTAGATACATAAAATAATCTATCGAGTCTACAAACAGAGCTGATTAATAGAAAGATATATTTAAGGAACTAATATAAATTCCTCCGATCAATCTCAACGTCTAGCCGGAGTCATCGGAGCTAAACGGATTTTTTCAAGCCAATAGCTGCGCATCAACATGCGTGACGCGCGGTGCGATTGGCCGACTCTTTTTGTTCCATTTTCGAATCCTTTGTTTTTATTGGTTGACACTTAGCTAAGACAAAGGGTCTGTGCAATGTGTGAGTGTATTTAGCGTTTGTTTGTGTGCGTTAAGGAACCTTCCTGTGTGTACAATGAGGTAGGTAAGGCGTGGGTTGCGGGTAGCTGGTACGTGCCCCGGGTCTTGATTTTGATGTAGGTACGGCCCTTGCGTCCTGCCTGTACCTACCTACTACCTATATGTATCCCTCGAGTGGACTATTTATTTCATTGTGTTATATATTGCTTTTTGCTATATCTCCGATCTCGTATATGGGTTTGGGGTATATAAACATTGAATAAGCTTATTTGAATTAATTTTTTTTAGAAGATTACATGTAATGAAGAAATGTTTTAATTCGTTATTATCTTCTGCAAAACTCAGAGTGGGCAGAGCAAAACCTATTAAAAATTTTTTCGCCCTCCAACACACAAAAGTACTAGATAAACTTTATATGAACGTTTATCATTGATTCACTTAAAAATATTTAGTCAATTTTTTAAAAAATCAACATAAAAAAGGTTTTAAGTCGCCTAAGAAGCTATCAGGCGTGGAATCAAGTCAGTGTGACTGAAAATAATTTAAGCTCACCTCCAGACGGGGTGTTATGATTAATGAATGGGATTATTCAATTAAAGACTCAGCAGGTGGCCGGGGGGTGGATTCTTCCCGGCAACTTCAGATCGCTACCTAGATAGCTTAGCCGGGTCAGCCGTCATACAGTTCCTGATGATAGGCTTTTGTCCATTTGTTCCGTAATCATTAATGTAAACCAACTTTATCTTCATGGAGAATGCATAATTAGTTTTAGCAAAATATATATTGAAGTTGTCGTGGTAAAGTGGCTCAGTGTCTGACTTTAAATGAAATGATTGCGAATTCGATATTCAGTCGAGGAGATTAATGATCTTCATTTCCCCAATCTGGGAGTAAAGAAGTGAATTCTTTATTCTAGGTTCAATCTGCCCTGGAGGTGACATGGAAAGTTCATTTTTCTTTTAGTTCCACGCTGTATCACGCATTTAACAGAATAGGCAGAGGGAACCTGGAAACCTAGTGTTAAGATATTAAGTTTCGATGAAGACACTTCTGTTCCCCACTTTCCGCCGAATTCTGAAGGCATTGCCTGCAGTCAAATCCGCGCTTTGCCTCGTTACCGAATCGAGAAAATGAAAATATTAAACATTGCATTTTCTCGGGCTGGGATCGAACACACAACTTGTCAAGTGGCCCTGTGCCACGACTGGCCTCAATTACATTTTTAAATATAAGAATTTAAGCATACTGTTTAATTATAAGTAGTAAAAATACACTAACCCTATGTTGAACGGGGTAATACCTATAGATGATAGATATTATGTTAGTAGGTTGGTACTAGAAAGTCTACTTGTTATTTATAAGTTAAATTACTAGTCATTCTTTTTAGTGTTCCGTATCTCAAAAGGTAAAAACAGAACCCTTATAGGATCATTTTGTTGTCCGTCTATTTATCGACCATTTATAAGTTACCTTTTTCCATTAAAAAAAACCTACCCAATAAAGTCCCGTGGACCTACAATTACAAAATTTGACATGAAGTGAGAACTTAAAATATAAATAAAGCAAAAAACCTGAAAAGTGTAAATTTATATGCATTTCACAAAAAAATCATTACAAATTTACATTTGTACTTAATTTCATACAAAATGAATGCATATGCCAGTTAATTTAAATTTGTCTACTCTTATAAGTTGTACTTTTTGCTTGATCTGCAAATCCGAAATTAGTACAGAACCCTCGTTATACTAAGTCGGACTGACTTTATTTATATAACTATTATATTGCAATAGGGATCTGATTAAGCAGTGCTCGAAGGTTGTGTTATTGTAGGTGAATGTTCTTTTTGCGCAGGAAAAAAATCATCTGCGTATTTAGAACAGGATAATTATTTTATTATTCTATAGGTAGGTTAGGTAAAGTAAGACAATTTTGATTATTATTTTTTAATAATGCAATTTCAATTGAAAACTCGAAATTTATGCACACAACTGATGATCATGTAATTTTTAAATAAAAAAATATTTTTTTTTTGTTTTAATTATTTATTTATTTTTCAAGGCAAACGCACAGTACCTAAAATAAATATTACACACAATTTTTTTACATATAGGTACCACAGACTACAATTATAATAAATGTTTTAAGAAATACTTTTTTTCAGCTTGCCACTGTATCTATAGGCAGAAGTTGCCTAGAATTAAGACACTCCGCTCTCTACTAATACTTTTATATTAGTAGAGAAATGCTTTTATCTGGACCCTATTACGTGAGCGACTAAGAGATTGCAATTGATGCATCCTCAATTTGCTATCCAACGACTTATAGGTACATAATATATAAAAGTTACTTTATTTGCGATCATTTGTTCAAAGAAATGCTTGCATTCAAATATCTTTCATATGCTTCTACCATTATGTAGAGAAAGCAATTATGCTTAATTAATTCATGCCTAATTTAGTTCTTAACGAAGGTTTTTCTCCAGTTCCACACTATATAGGTACCTACCGCAAATAGAAGGTTGGGCAAAAAGCTCTCCTCCTTTTGGAATTCGACTCATTATTTGTTGAGTAGCGGAAGAGTAAAAGATTGACAATAATTTATTCTTTTGAGTGACTAAGAATCAAATCTACAACAATTATTTCACTTCGCCAACCTGGCCTTAATTACCTACTGATATTATTATACATTCAAACCGTTCAATCGTCCGACCGGTTCTTTTATACGCCAGCGAATGTTGGCCAGCACTATCTCGGCACACTCAGGAGNTACTCACACGGACAAAACTCGTGCACCTACTTCGACAGCTGATGCGGCACCGAGTCCTACGCGGGGGACGCTTCTTATTATGATCAAAAAGAAACACTGACAACACGTCTAACATAGAGCATTTGAAACTGAGGCATGTATCCGTCCGAGGCAACTATCCGGGTTTTACCCTAGATGATATTATGTTCGTAGGTAGGTACTAGAAAGTCTACTTGTTATTTATAATTTAAATTACTAGTCATTCTTTTTAGGGTTCCGTATCTCAAAAGGTAAAAACAGAAGCCTTATAGGATCATTTTGTTGTCCGTCTATTTATCGACCATTTATAAGGTACCTTTTTCCATAAAAAAAAACCTACCCGATAAAGTCCCGTGGACCTACAATTACAAAATTTGACATAAAGTGAGAACTTAAAATATAAATAAAGCAAAAAACCTAAAAAGTTTAAATTTATATGCATTTCACAAAAAAATCATTACCAATTTACATTTGTACTTAATTTCATACAAAATGAATGCATATGCCAGTTAATTCAAATTTGTCTACTCTTATAAGTTTTACTTTTTGCTTGATCTGCAAACCCGAAATTGGTACAGAACCCTCGTTATACTAAGTCGGACTGACTTTATTTATATAACTATTATATTGCAATAGGGATCTGATTAAGCAGTGCTCGAAGGTTGTGTTATTGTAGGTGAATGTTCTTTTTGCGCAGGAAAAAAATCATCTGCGTATTTAGAGCAGGATAATTATTTTATTATTCTATAGGTAGGTTAGGTAAAGTAAGACAATTTTGATTATGATTTTTTAATAATGCAATTTCAATTGAAAACTCAAAATTTACGCACACAACTGATATTAGGATGATCATGTAATTTTTAAATAAAAAAATAAACAATTATAATAAATATTTTCACAAATACTTTTTTTTTTCAGTTTTCCACTGTACCTATTCCAATGTTGCAGGGTAAACAGAGGGAGTCTAGAATCAAGACACTCCGCTCTCTACTAATACTTTTATATTAGTAGAGAAATGCTTTTATCTGGACCCTATTACGTGAGCGACTAAGAGATTGCAATTGATGCATCCTCAATTTGCTATCCAACGACTTATAGGTACATAATATATAAAAGTTACTTTATTTGCGATCATATATTCAAAGAAATTATCTTTCATATGCTTCTACCGTTATATAGAGAAAGCAATTATGCTTAATTAATTCATGCCTAATTTAACTCTTAACGAAGGTTTTTCTCCAGTTTCACACAATATACTTAGGTACCTACCGCAAATACGTTTTGGAATCCGACTCATTATTTGACAGAAGATTTTGGCAGAAGAGTAAAGGATTGACAATAATTTATACTTTTGAGTGGCTAAGAATCGAATCTACAACAACTGTTTCACTTCGCCAACCTGGCCTTAATTACCTAGTGATATTATTATACATTCAAAGTTTAATTAACAAATTAAATATTCCAACAGAAAAGAACTAAAAGGATATTCCGAATGTGTTTCAAACTAGCAAACAAGAGTAAGTTTAATGACGTGGGCAACAGCAACCCAGATATACGCCGCCAGAAGTGCTCAGCAGTGAATGTGGAATGGCCCTCGAGACGTTCAAGTGACAGCGAGCACCATCCAGCCATCTCGACATGTCAATGTCGCCACTGGACGATACTTCCGAACGGTACATTTAGGTTATCTAAGGGATCTAGTTCAGGTGTCGTGGCGGGAATTGTTTGGGTAGTTGTTATTTACGTCATGTTAGAGAAATGAAGTTTAAAGTAATATGTCTATTCAGATTATAGGAAGAAATATTGAGTTCCTTTTGATTTATATACCCATTTTGTGGTATTAAGTAGGGTGAAGGATACCTAGTGTTAAAACAGTCCGCTCCTCACAACCTCTCGAAAATAATGCGGAAAGTGGGGAACGGAGTGTTTTAACACTACGTGATTTTTGAATACTTATCGCTGTAACTTTCTTCATCGTAATTATATTACTCAAATATTCAGGTGTCATGCTTGTCAACGCAATCAAAAGCTACGAGTATTTATCATGGGATCAAAACCTATTTGATACGTACTTGTGGTGGACCTACAGTTACGAAGTTTAACACGATCTTACAGTACAAATAGAGTAAGTAAAAATTTATAGATATTTCATAGAAAAAATCATTATCAATTTATATTTGTAGTTCATTTCAAGCAGAATGAGTGCCCGCAAACTTAAGTTTGTCAACGTTTGTGTATGTTACTTCCAGTTGACCTACAATCCNTTTTTTTTTTGTTTTGATATAATATTATGATAACCTATATAATATAAAACATATAAATAGAATTTACATACAAACATATACGAGTAATAATTTGGGCACAGCTTAGAATAATTTTAATATTCAAAAACAAACGAACGCCTAGCCTTAAAGGGTTACCGCATTTACACTGTATCACAGCATATATATATGTACGAGTATAAATGTATGTAGGTTTGTAGGTATAGCCAGAATGGGGAGAATGCGTTGGTAATTAATGATATTCGTACAAAGTGTGCCTACCGCTATTTACTTTATCAGGGTTTAGTTTACTAATGTAATTAATTTTACTATAATATATACTAGTAGTACCTATTAGGCCATCGTGGCCATGTAGGTCCTTCGACTGAAAACACGATGATCGGGGGTTCGATTCCCGCTTGCAAGAATAAATTATATTTTCTGCTTTGGCAAGATAAAGAGTTCCACAACTTAATTCTGTTGATTTCATTGTCTCCATTTCAGCGAAAAGCGTAGACAGAGCGCCGTGATACTAGGTTTCTCTGCATGAGGTATGCTAGTAACACTTTATAAACATTGAATATAAATGAAAGTATTGCTAAATACAAATATTTTTCAGCTTCACGCTGTAGAGGGAGCCTAGACTGACCTCATAAATTAATATTAAAAAAACAAATTTTATTATAACAAAACATTAAATATTTTGATAAATTACCGTAGCAAAGGTTCGCCTAAATCTAAAATTGTTTTTTTTCTAACAAAACGTCCATTAAACGCGAACTCAACCCCATCCCATCCGGGATCGTAATAAATTGCGCAATAATGGCACAATATAATATTAACACAAAGTTAAACGCATTTTTATTTTCCCGCCAAACTTCAACACCGCTTCGGTGAGCACGGTGCCCGCCGCCATTTCGTCTAACGCGCGTTCTCCAAAATGGCCCCATGAATGAAAAATTGTAAATATTTATCAAATTCACGTTGCGAGTAGGATAGGAGTAAAGCTTTGTCATCTTCGTTGTTTATGTTTGTAATAAAATAAAAATAGAATCACAAATTTTAAAATTTACAGATACTGAGACACATGGCTTGTAGGTAATATAAATCTGATTTAAGAAAATAATATTTATAAAGCTACGTTAAAAATGATATCTCGAAATATTTTGAAACAATTTATTTCGTGTTTTTTATAAATAAATATAGCCGAATATTTTTTGTACAAATGAATAAAATATAGTTTTTTCCTATAAAGTATTTTTTAAACATGAACACTTTTTTTATAACATTAAATTTTAAGTAGTTGTGTATGCAGTGATAGTGATGTATCTCCCCAAATCTAAATCAGCTTGGTCTTATACTAAGAGTCATTATTAGCCGTATTTCCAAGTGTCCGTAAAACGCTGGCCATCAACTAATCGTCGGAAATTGTAGCCATTATCGACGTTCGGTGCAACTAAAAATTATTATTGTTCGACTAAAAGTAGCCATTTACTCGTGATTGTTGGCCGAGTCTCTGCTAATGCTAAGTATTGAACGTTGCAAATGTACATCGCTTACTCGCAGTTTTTCTTACTTTCTAAGATTGCTAAAATATATTAAAAAAAATCTTCGATCTTTATATATAGGAAAGTTATGAAAATACAAATAGCTCAATAGAATTGTGCGGCGTTAAAGTGCATTACCTATACATAATGTATTTTCTAGTTCAGAAACACGCAAAAGAATAAAAATAATAACAAATGTTAATATTAACAACATCGCTACTTAAAATGTATTTTAGAATGCGACATTCTTTTTATTTTATTAAAGACCAAATTTACTGCCATAGATATTATCACATCAAAGAAATTCTTTTACTAATGAACATTAAAACCCTTGTAACGCATTACAAAAAGTAATCAGTACTGAGAAGAAACTTAAAAATACCTTACAGTTGACATTACCCTCCGTCCTCAGAGCCCTCAGTTCCGGTTATCGCAACACAAAGAGGACCGCTGCCCCCCCCCCCCCGCCCCCAGCAGGAACAGGAAACACTACCCTTCTATCGCAAGGTCTACGCGTCTCGGGAATTTTAGAAACATTTTTGGGCTTAATGACAAATTGTTACGCAAAGTTTACATTATGAACATTATATACGTAGATATATACGTAGCTCGATTGTTGGAATATTATATAATAAGTTAATTTTGTGATTGCTTGTAAGTGAGAACAACCTGCGTAACGTTAATACCAAAAATGTAAACTGTTTTTTGACAGTAACAAATTTAATTAACATTGATATTTAAGAAATATATAAAAACATATAAAACACACTAGAATAATGTCAATATTTTAATACGAAAATTATACGATTTTGTTTCTACGTCAGCCAGCTAAAAAAGAGAAAAGAATCATGAGGGCGACCCCGGAAACACTACTAATGCATCCAAATGCATCGCCGCCCTACACGCGATCAATTCATTAGCTATGTATTGTTAAACATTTCTAGATGTATTCACAAGTATTTTAGTTAAATATCTTAACCTATTTTGCCTATGCCTCTTTTTAGATTATTCTTGCTTTTAGTTTTGAGAAAATCTTAGATTCTAGTAATACTTTTGCTAAGGATAGCATTTTTTGCTAACTTTAATGATCTACATAACAACTGTTAAATATGTAATCAATTGATGTAGAACTCCATCCACTACACCTAAGTGATATTATTCAAACATATTATATAAAAAAATATAACATAATAATAAATAGCCGATTAGAAAAACAAACAATTATTTTTTTGAAGAATATTATAAAAATAATATCGATAAAAGAAAAATAAAGTAAGCAGTAGTTTTTTTTATATAAACTGAATCGCAATGCCCCCACATAGTGGTCCGGAAGCTTGTACTTTGGCGACACGACTTGCCCATTTATCCCGCTGCCGCTGAAGGGTTAAAAGGTACTCGAGCGTATACGACAAAGTGTTTTAAAATTGAAAAATTTCATTTACCGTAGGTATGTTAGTGGAATGAAATGAAAGGAAATGTATAGAAATATGAAAGTTCACAATGTTAAATAGCTTAGCTATTTTTTTGTACGAAAATAGCAAGTAGCTATTTTTTTACCCATGCATCTAAACAGTTCGGCCATTTAATTGTAATATGTATGTTCATATCACGCTACCGGCTTTCGCAATGTTTTAATGATTGAATAAACATTAATTATTGTGAGAATTTCATTAACTCCTGAGTACTAGCTCATCGCTCACCAGTTTTCCCTACGCTGCGCTTTGCCTTAATACCAGAGCGAAAAAATGAAAATATTAAATAAGTAATTTTCTGGAATGGAAATTAGAACATATAGACTGTCGCGTTTACAATCGTCGTGCCCCTGCACTACGACTGGCCTCATATAAAAGTTACAAATTCATCAAATAAAATTAATCACAAACACACAAATTTAATTGATTATAAATTTATAAAGGGCTCTAAATTGATCAAATGGTCGTTTAATTACAGATTTTAATGACATTTTAATTAGTAGTAGTAGTAGGTACGTTGACGTCGTCATGACACAATTGAGAAACTGACTAAAAGCGTGGTAGTCAGTTCAAATCCCGCTCAACTCCCAACATGCGGTCTTTTTATAGGAAGGTAAGTAAAAAAAAGAATATAAACAAATTATATTATTTATATATACTTATTATAAAATAATATGACATATTATATATTTTAATAGGAAAATAAATTTAATGGCTCTAGTAGAGTCCAGATTTAATTTTGCAAGGCCATATTACAGGGAACGTTCATCTATCACCTGCTTATAAAGGGTGGAGCTGGGTTGACGGCGATTGAAGCCTTTCTTATTTATTTCAGTGCCCTCCCGGCGCCAGGGCGACCTTTGGGGGAGTACCGTACGATGACCGATAGGGTAGAAACTTGGCTTTTCATTGACATTATTTGTTATTTTCGACCAAAGTCAGGTTGGCTTCGCAAAATATTTTCTTCCAGGGTTAATGGGTAACGTATAATAAATTATTTATAGATGATGATGGATTTCAGCTAAAATATTTATTCGCATTAATTTTAGTATAAAAATATTCATAGATATATCTGAAAAAATGTACGCAAAGTCGATATCAAAACGAAAATAGGCATTTAGGTTGGATTTTGGAATATATCTTAAATAAATTGGAAGTTAGACATTTGTCATATAAAATTAATACTATGTAAGAAAGTAATTGTTTTTAATATGTCTAGGATAGTAGCGGGCGCGCACGAACGGTCCAGCGCTATAACCGTATATCTTGTCTTTGTGTGCGGTATTTATGGGGATCCTTATTTTTATTTTAATGCTGATGCCACCGGTGCCGCCCAGTCTGACTCACGGTTAATCTTTGGTCACTGTTTCCTCCTGGCTGAAAATTTCAGTGTTGATATTAAAGCATTTTTAGGAGATATGTTTACTTATATCATCTCAATTTAAAATAAACAATTAAATAAGTAAAATAAAAGAAAGAACATAATATTTAACCTCTAGATTTAATAACAAAGAAGGGGTTTATTTCATTTTTCAATCTCACAAAGACGTTGTATTTGACAAAATAGAGAACGAAGGAGGCTAACTCAGATCTGAAAGTATGATAATAAAGGCGGAGAATTAGTTCTTAGCGCTAAGACGAGACTGCTTCAAGTGTTTATTTAGCGCCGATTTTATGACTCCAAGGAATCTTTGAGTAATTTTATAAGGCAGCTAGGGTTGTACCCCTACCACAAACAATATTTCACGGCTATAAGTTTCCGATACATGAATTTTATTAACTTTCGCACCCCTGCGCCGCCTGACGGATGGAGTGTTAGTGTTTGTTTTACGCGCCATCAACGTGCCACCAACAGAAATCGTTGGGGTTACCGACTCACTAATAAACTGATTTTGGCATAATTTGATTATGTGCGTGGGCTTGACAACTTTTAATGTATGTAAATAGAGGGTAATTTTGCTTTAATTTAAATTAAATTGTTTATTAATACATTGGTTACACATACCTATACATAAACAATTTTAGGTACTTGTTACGTAATGTTTATTTTAAAACTTTACATATTATTTGTATGATGAAGTTGATCTATCGATATATCCTATAAGAATTACAAGAGAAATTACACCTATATGAAATCCCAAAATAACATTAAACTAAATCGTTCGTATAAAAACCTGGTGACGCAAGCCAGTGAAGGGTGACTGGATGATTTCTAACTTCGTCTTCGATTTGAGAGAAATTGGCTAAAAAATTCCTTAGCAAAATAAAATCGAAGAGCAACTTCCGAAAGTTATCGAAGTTCCCAACAATCCATTACACCGAGTTTCGTAAAAAATTGACTCGGAACTTATTATTTTGAGTGAAAACATCTTGGAGTTTCGTCGCCTCGAGCAAGTTCGCCTTCGACACCGACTTCACCCTCTAAATATATTTTGGCTGCGTATCCGTTAGCCATTTACTTATTACAATAATATTATTCATATCGATTTATTCGTAAAAAGTATTGGATAAATTAATTATTACGATTTCTTATTTGGTTGCCATTTTCATACATTTTCCGCGTTTTGTAGGTACAGAGGAAGCTTGTATAACATATAACATATGTTAAAATATGTTAATACATAATATGTTGTAGGTATTGTTACACACAACACTCTACTTTTCGTTCAATTTAGATAAGTTTCTTTATGTTTCTTTAAGGTCCTATTTTCATTGATAGATTTCTTAATTAGTGGAGTTTCCCATTCTCTTCCCCAATGTCACGTTGTATGAAAATATTATATATTATTTAAGAAGACCATATGACAACAAAAAAACCTACATACATATTTAACATATAAAAGAAAAAACGGTACACATACCAATATAAGCATCAATTAACTAACGCGCCGTAACTGTAACTTTACAGTTTACATTACAGACATTACAATACCGCTACAGCTATTAGGGCACCTAAACTCAACTAAGCTAACAAACTCTACGGACACTAAAATCAGCACTTTTAGCGGCACGAGCACCAACCAGCAAAACAAAAGTGGTGGGGGCGAGCGGCGTCCGGTCCCACCACAAAGGCTTTGTAGCCGGCACACTGACACGCTTTTTGCGTCGCCGCGGCCGCTATCGCCCGATGACGTCCCGTAGATCGATAAGAGACTTCCACTCGACGAGAATGTTCCATTGTTATACTGACATTACGCTGTCTGAGATGTGGAAAATCGTAGCCCTAATACGAGCGGCGTGATAGCGTGCCTCTTGCGTCACGTCCGTCGCGTGACGCCGAGCGCGGAGGTAGCGTGACAACCTGACTATTATTGTTTTTCATTAATTCACTATTACAATATTTGACACGTTATTAATGAACTGACTTGTGGTAATGTTTATTTTTGGTATGTTTATGTCTCTTTATTTCAATTGTATTAACTGAGTTATCTGCAATGATCTTTCTATTTTTCAGCTTGAAGCCCTTTAGCTTTAGCCCTAAGCTTTTATTATTTATTATTATTATATATAGCAACTACCTAAACCTCATAAACTATATTTAAAACAAAAAAATAGTACACAATTTTCATTAAGCCAACACCAGCTAAGTTCTCGGTAATATCTCTTGAAATAACTGCGCTTAAAGCGAACAACCTATAAGGAAGTATGAGTACGAGTATGAGATACTTAATATTTTCCACACATTGTCCATCTCGATCTGGCCATGTCGAGAGCAAACTTAAGTAGATACGTGCCGTACATATTTATGTGTTCTCGATGGGACAATTAACATAAATTAGTTGTTAGTCGCGCGTGAAAAACGTGAGTCACAACGTGAGTGACTGACATCTGTAGGTAATGCAGGGGAATATTCCACGACTGACGGTAGCATCTCTCTCTACAAAACAGTTTATAACGTCTTATATACATATATTTATTTATTCTATACCTAATACCTATATTATTTAATTATGATGCATATAGATATGAAAAGCTATTGAATTACAGTTATTTATAGGTAGGTACTAATATGTTACTAAGATTCTAATTTGCGAAGAATCATCAAGATAATGGCGTTAAGCTCCGCTACTCAGCACGTTTCCAGAATTCAGCGGAAATTGGGGGACGGAATTATTTTAACACTAAGTTTCGAGTTCCCCCTTCCTACTATACCTATGCTACGTGCGGGATACAGCGTGTAAAAAAAACTAAATCAAAATATAAATATAATATAATAATAGTTTAAATTCACTAATTTTATATTTTAATATCGTTCAATTTCAAATTTAATATTCAAGCCACGTTTAAAATATGTTTTAAGTAGCAAACTAACACTTCTTGAATAGCCTATCGAAATAAATTTGATCTATCATAAAAATATGAAATTTTCCAATAACAACGACTGAACAAGTGTACCTACATTGATTGTAAACTTCAACACAACAGTAAAACATAATGAGTCAAAAGTAATTTTAGAAAATAATGAAAATTCATTAAAGTCTGACTGACATTTTTAAAAGCAATGTTATGAAAACTATGGTCTATAAAAAAATTAACTCCAATTAAAATGCATACAACAAGCGAACGATATTGTTAGTATTGAACCACAATAGAGTAAAGCACTCGTTAACAATTGAATCTTTTGCATTAAATATAAAGGTTATAATGCACAAGTATACCCTCGTACTTTCATACTTTATTGTAATAAGCCGCCTAGTATCCGTAGCGATATTGCAAGTTGAGATCTCCAAGAGGTCTCCTATAAGGCCTCTCGGAGAGATTTATCTGCCAATAATAGCAAACATATTTCTTATAACAATCATCTTGAGACGATTGTTTCATATAAACGGTAAATTCTCATATTCTATTGTTCTTTGTGGGTAGGTATTTGTTTAGTTTTGTTTTTTATAAATTCTCTCTAATTGTGATGTCTTGGACTCTATTAAAAATATGTTTTATTTGTTTATTCTTATTAAATCTAAGAATATATAATAATTGAATTTAATCATTCATATATATACATGATCGTTAACGGCTCTACAATTTAAAGTTAACCAGGCTGTGCCACTCGCGAACTAGCACAAGTGCTTCGTATACAAATCAAGGCAAACTATATCTTTCATTGATTACATTCTCGAGGGTCCCGCAGTTGAAAGGGTTCGCTTAAATTATCAAACAGAAGCCACTTGAAAACTGCAATGACACATGTTACATTTCGGTCGAGTTGTTACAGGGGTTCGACGACAAGTCGGCCGATCGGTCCACACAGCCGCAAAACTCGTAACGCTAACATTGTTTAACTTTTGCATATTAGCTCAGACCTCTCTACGCTTATTTGCAGTATCAAATAGAAAGCTCTCGAACAATAATACAATAACTAGACATTGAAATAAATAAAATTACATAACTCATTTGATATCGACGTCGACCGCCGCGGCCACGCAAACTCTCCAGGACGCACGCAAAGCGAGCATTTTTTCTGAACGGAACGCCCTCTCGACGTAAAACTCTATAAAAACGTCGAAAAAAATAACAGTAACGTAGCGTATAATGACAGCTGGTCCACTTGAGAACAAAAGGGGAGAGCTGAGTCTCGTCGAGAAAAAAATATGCGAAGAGTAAAAACAACTGCGCGTACGTACTGTACGTACGTGCACTCGCGGACCGGCGACGCTTGTCCGCTAATAAATTTGCAATCGCGTTCGATCCGTACTCACGGCGGCACTCGGCTTTCGGCGGAGAGGACTCCGGGGATACTCTACTGCACAGCGCTACCCACGGTAGGCACCTACCTACCTCAGACAAGTAGGTAGGTTCCGCCCTCGACCTGAAATTAGGTAGCGGCGCTGAGAAAACTCGTTACGTATATTGCTATATACGTCTCGGGGAGAATAGCGCCGCATTCGAGTTTAAAATGCGAATAATAATCGCGCCATTCATAAAAATCCCGTGCGCGGAATGCAAGGAGAGGCCGTGTTTTACACGTTATAATTTTGCGCCGAAAGCAGGCCTAGGAGCAGAGGCGGGCGGGCGGTGTTGTTTTGTGCCGAGTGGAGGCTCGGTTCAAATGCCGGCACGGACCATTAGTTGATGAGCGCACGTGTTCGCCGTGCACCGTGCTCGTACAGTGGTGCCCACCCGCCCTACGCCAGACGCCGAGCTCGCGCCGGGAAAAAGTAACTATTTTCAGTTGGAATATGAAAATGTTTTGTAGCTTTAGCTAAAAAATATGTTTACTAAAAGCATTTTTTTGCGCACAATAAATTTTAATGTTACATTTGGGCTACGGGACTTTCGTCTCGTTAGAGCGAAATTTACAATTAGTTGTATTAGATATACTTTTTTTAGATTACCTTTTTATTTAATGAAATATAATGCTCGTGGTGGCATCCTGACTCTGTTATGGTAGTTAAAATATGTAAACGTATTATAATAACATATTATAATAAAATAAAAGATATAAAAACTCTTCACGATGGATCTCGCACAGCGGGAACATAGTGTTAAGACACTCCGTTCCTAATTTTCCGCCGAATTCCGGACGCATTGTGTGTTGAGTGGCGGAACTCAACGCCGGAAATAAATATATTTTACATATAATTGTTAACTTTTAATATAAAAACTAGTATCACACATAGTTGTATACAATCTCACAAATCTAATCCATTTAATGTTTATCTGAATTGATGCCCGCTTTGAACTTTATGGCTTCATCTAGATACGGGACGAGGAGATTTATTCTGATGTCAATCGATATATTTATTTCGCTGAAAATAATTTAAAACTTTTAAATTTCTTTTACAAGTATTCGAGTGATAATTTATTTTTTCAAAATAAATACAAATCATTTCAAAAAATATATACAATGAGTTATTAAAAAATAATACATAACTTATTTGATTAGAATTTCGTAATATTCTTACGAGTGAATCTAATATTTATTTTCATACCAAAACTATATATCTATATCTAAAATACAGATATGTATCGAATGATACTAAATCGGTCCAAAACGATGTGTGTTTTATATGAATTAATTCCTCGCCTGACGGACTCCGAAAGCGGTTCGCTCGTGGGCCAGATGGCGCGCGGACAGATCAATTTGATGATTACAAAAAAAGTTGTTTGATGTCATTCGACGTCTTCTTTGCACACTATTTTAGTTCTCAATAAGAATAAATGTATTCAAATTTTTATAGTGAAATATTTCACGTTACTCCTTTACAAAATGTAAATAGTTAACTTTATTATATTATCAAAAAATCAAATTAAATGTTATTGCTTAAAATTAAAATTGGTAAAAATTGTATTTAGGTACTTTAATGTCAATGCTAACTTTCAATCTGAAGAAGAAAATTTAGAAAACACATTTAGAAAATATAGTACGCCAGGTACGCCAATGGCATATTATATACTATATTAAAATTTAAAATACGACTAACTAAATCTTTATTAAATTATAACTATTAATTCTAAAATACATGTTTGTTTATGCAAATCCACATAAACCACTGTCTGGTGAGGGTGAAGGCATATTTTTTCACCCGATATAGATTGAGGGTAGATATAAGTAACGTTGAACATGTTTAATAAGCGCTTGGATCTATCTCTAAAGCATTTCTGTTTACTTTTGAATATATGAATTACTTGATGAAAATAAAAAAATAAAAACAAAAGTGTTCTAAAATATTCGTTTTATTGTTATGGTCATACAGGTTCTATTTTATATAGCTGTAAGGCCGAAATAATATTTTTTTGTCAATTAATATTAAAATACAAAAAAAATTGTTAAAAAATTTGGAATTCGAAGTTCAGAAAAATATTAGCAAATGAGAAACATTTCCACTAATAAGGCTTTTGATAATTATTTGTATACGTAAGATAATATAAAATAACAATTTAAAATCAATGTTTGACTCAGTTGTCTGATTACAAGGGCAATGACAGCCATCATTTTTCTATTCGCCCGATGCATGCTGATTTAGGGGTAGATAACGTCGGCGGTGAGCGACGTGTTTAATAAGTCTTTATCTCCGTGTCTGTGCATACTGTATATATATATATATATATGAATAATACTTGTAAATGTATAAGTAACATAATTTTCTTGAAGATAATTAAAATTAAAATTGATACTGTAGCCATGGTAACCACTTAAGATATAACGTAGTGAATGAGATTTCAAATTTCGTTTTGATAAATATTTTTAACTTCTCGTATAATACATACATATATACCTAGATAATATATAGTTAGTATGGACTCAATAACAATTTAATTCAGCAAAACAAATCTTTTGAGACGATAGAGATGCGCTTCCGCTCATCACTTTCTGCCGAGTTCTCGAGGCTTTGCGTGTTGAGCGGCGGAACGCCACCCTTTGCCTCGTTACCAGGGCTAGGAAATGAAAATATTAAATATTTCAATTGCCTGAGTGGAAATCGAACCCACAACCATCGCGCTTACAGTCGCACGCTTGAGCCCCTGAGCCACGACGGCCATAATAGGTAATGTGTTTATAATAATATGTTTTATGTTAGAAATATTGCTAAATATAAACGTAGCAATGTAGTTAGAATATTCTTATGACTATCTAATTATTTTATAAGGCGCATGTTAAAGTTCTAAGTTTTTAAATAAAATCGATTACATTACTATATTTAGAAGAAGCAGGAGTAAGGAAATGTTGAACTGCTTACAGCGTGACAAGTATTGAATTTATTTTATAAAATGGGTAACGGAGTGTCTTAACACTGCGTTCCATCTGCTTACCCTGCTGACTGCGGGATACTGCGTGTAGCTGATTCATATTCATTATACTTTGGTAACATTAGACGAAGAAGAATGTAAAAACCTGAAAACGTGACAAAATCACGATATGTTTGCCTCTAACTAAATATATTTGAAAACCCTATGCAGTAAATAATAAACAGGATCAGATAGCACGGCCACGTATCCAGAATTAATCCCCCTATATGACAACACAATATGCTCTACGCGTACCCTGCGTACTATACCTACATTTTATAGATAGATTATTTAGAGGAAATGTTAGGATTTTTAAAGTATCTGTGTCGTAGCCCTACAGTTGGAAATATAATAAAAAATGTGAACTTTATTTATTTGTTTACATTTTCAAATAAAAGCTTTTGTTCTAATTTCGTTTAATTAAATATAAACAGGTTGGTATACCTACGTATACGTTTTTATTGCTTCACGTGGTATCCCGCACTTAGCACCTGCGGTAGATAGAGGAAACCTGGGAACCTAGTGGTTAGACNTCCTTGCTGTGTAAAACAATTGGAAAATCCTTATTGAAACTACAAAAATGCGGGTTGCATTAGGGTTTAATTAATTTTCACATTATCTTAAGTGCTTTGCAAACATACATTACATGAATAATCCAGTAGTTAAAGCGGGCGAAGCCGCAAGAGGGTCGCTAGTATATGAATAATACTTGTAAATGTATAAGTAACATAATTTTCTTGAAGATAATTAAAATTAAAATTGTTACTGTAGCCATGGTAACCACTTAAGATACAACGTTGTGAATGAGATTTAAAATTTTATTTTGAAAAATATTTTTAACTTCTCGTATAATACATATATAGATAATATATAGTTAGTATTGGCACAATAACAATTGAATTCAGCAAAATAAATAATTTGATAATGATTTGATAAAATGAATAATTTGAACGATAGAGATGCGCTTCCGTTCATCACTTTCTGCCGAGTTCTCGGGGCGTTGCGTGTTGAGCGGCGGAACACAACACCACCCTTCAATCCCCTGAATCCAAATCGAAGCCACAACTGCTGCGTTTACAGTCGTCGCCATAATAAGTAATGTGCTTATAATATGTTACTATGAATAATAACACAATAGTTTTACAATGATAGAAATATTGCTAAATATAAACGTAACGATGTTGTTATAATATTTTTATGGCTGTCTAATTATTCCATAAGGCGTATGTTCAAGTTCTAAGTTTTAAAATATAATCACTTACGTTACTATATTTTGAAGAAGCAGGAGTAAGAAAATGTTGAACTGCTTACAGTGTGACCAAGTATTGAATTTGTTTTATAAAATGGGTAACGGAGAGCTTTAACATTAGGTTTCCTCTGCTTACCCTGCTGAGTGCGGGATACAGCGTGAAGCTGATTCATATTTATTATACTTTGGTAACATTATAGAAAGAAAAATGTAAAAACCTGAAAACGTGACAAAATCACGATATGTTTGCCTCTAACTAAATATATTTGAAAACCCTATGCAGTAAATAATAAACAGGATCAGATAGCACGGCCACGTATCCAGAATTAATCCCCCTATATGACAACACAATATGCTCTACGCGTACCCTGCGTACTATACCTACATTTTATAGATAGATTATTTAGAGGAAATGTTAGGATTTTTAAAGTATCTGTGTCGTACTGCTAGAGTTAGAAATATATTTGTTTATATTTTCAAGTAAAAGCTTTTGTTCTAATAAACAGGTTGGTATACCTACGTATACCTACGTTTTTATAGCTTCACACTGTGTCCCGCACATAGCACGGTAGATAAAGGAAACCTGGGAATCTAGTGTTAAGATACTTCCGTTCCCAATTTTCCGCCGAAACGTATAGGCACACTTCAATATAAGCGAAAGTCCAAACTATTTTCCCATTTAGGCAAGTTGTGTTCATAAATCAAAATTGAAACGACAACCATTTACCCATTACTCATAAATTTGTTTAACAAACACTTCGGAAAGTTTTATATTGTAATAATTCGTTCAGAAATAAATCATAAAGACTGGCAGTCATAGAAATCACGTTTCACAGGCGTCTACAAGGAAGGGGGAGGCCGGGGACAATCAAAAGCCCCGATGAAAGTCGCTAAGAGACACGATAACATCGCGCTCTCGATAGCATGCGACCACTGCCCCTATCGCCCCCATCGGCTCACCAATAATGAGTGTACAAATCGTGACGGAAATTGAAAGAAAAAACTTCCCAAGGCAGATCTTATCGTCCTTCCTAAACGTTCTCATAAAAATATTAATAAAACATAACTTTTTTCACCCAAACCCACATTTAACTCCGATCCCGTAGATATTTATTGACAATTACGTATCAATGAGCGGCAATAAATGCACAAAGCGTCAATGTCCATACATTTGATGGCAATTGTATACAATTGTGTTGTGCTGTTTTCGTGGAGGCCCGCGGTGGTTGATACTTGGACAATTAAAGTTTGACTTTCGCTATCTGACGTCTACTATTATATGATAAACATGACGTTTAGTATTGTGTTGTTATTAAAGTTCGTTCGCTACTTAATTTACATCTTCATTTAATAAAACTATGGTAAATACGTGTTTTTCTTTAATATCTTCTATATATATACAATACATACAATTATCATTGTGTAGTAGGGTAGGCCGAGGGAGCCTAGTGTTTCTGGAGGCTCGTTTTAAGGTCGCGCTCTGGCCCGACTCCAGGGGGGAGAAATGAAAATCTTAAACATTTCATTTTCTCGACTGAGGATAGAACCTACAACCTGTCGCATTTACGCTTGCGTTACACACTTGTTCCCTCCGCCACAACTGATCTCAATCTCTATAGACGAAAAAACTGTTAACTAACAACTAATAAGACGAGATTCACTTAACCTTATCTCCGAACAAGGAAGTCTAAAAAACTGAGGGATTCGCGGGGCGGAGGGCGCGATGCGGGAGAGGGGGCAAGAACAAGAGCCGTCAGTGAAATAGAGATGGATGAACAGTGGGAAATGAAATTCTTTGTGGCATCGCGGTCCCGCAAAAAATGCACAGATTAGATTTTTCCCCTCGCCGAGGGCCCAGGGTAGACGGAGGCAATGATTTTTTACAACGTCCTCGGAGATATATACGCATTTTAGTGGTGGGATTTGTTGAAACTGCCCTCTCTTTGAGAATTTTAATTTCCTTGATTTGAGTCGGTCGCCGCGTCAAACTTTTATAACCAACTTAATGGCCCTCGAAAATTGTTAAGCTTTTCCGGTGAACATCTACACCTATTTATTATAAAAAATATTTTTTTAATTACGAGATAATTTAAAACTATTCCATACAAATGAATAAAAACATTTCCTTTAATTTATTGCTTATATTTCAAAAATTATTACAAATCAAACGTTTTCTCCAAAGATATACCATTTACTAATTTCTTTTAGTCTTTTTGATATTTTTGATCGTCTTCTCCAAAACAAGAAGGTAAATAAAAATACTTACGCAAATTTATTGCTTATTCTCCAAAAACGCGTAAAATAATCCAAACATATTTTCTCGTTATTACATACATTGTATTAAAAAGCGAGCAACAAAACAGTATAGGCGCACTTGTTTTAACGACAACCACTGCAAATAAAAAAAGATTTAATAATGTCAGCACTAACCGAATCGAGCCCTGTTATTACTCCACATGATAGGTGCTTAGCGGCGCAGATTAGCCGAACCCTCCGTAAAAAACAAGAGGGATGCGGTCCCGAAGTCCTAGTGATTTGGCACTAGTACGAAACATCTGTTAGAGCATTTGTTATTGGCAAGTTCCATCCCGAACGATGCTAGACCTCGACTGCTTTCAACTTACGCTTTAATTACAGTGTTTTAAAAAGTTCTTCTGTCATATATGTAGAGGTTTTTGTGGTCTTTGATATGGTTGTGTTTAATTGAATATTTTTCAATAGTTAGTTAGACATATTTTTGGTATTTTAGGGTTCCGTACCTCAACAAAGTGATACTGTAAATGTTCTGTACGAAAAACTTATATTAAAGATAAAAACTGATAGGTGCATAGTTATAATTGAAGTCCATTTCATACATCCGCACGCAAACTTAAATTTGTCAACTTTTATAAATTGTACTTACCTGAGTGGAATCCTGAGATTGCTACTGAATCCTTGGTGGCCGATTCCGACTCGCACTTGACTGATATTTTCTAAATATGTATTCTTATGCTAACTTTCAAAATATAACCTACCTGATGTAATCACGTTATTAATAAACCTTAAATAACTTTCATATCATAATTATATTACACAATAGCATTTTACTTTAAACTTTTTGTATCCAAATACATTCAGCTGAGGTCAGAAGCTTAAATTATTCCAGTCCTAAAAACGGTACGTAATTCGGGCGAAGCTCCGGAATCCTGATAAGTGTCTTAGCAATTTGTTTGCCCACTTCAAAGCACGCTTGTCCCCTGTGTATTACACTTTGTGTTCGAACATTTCTTTCCTACGTCATTTATTTTAT
This sequence comes from Heliconius cydno galanthus, assembly GCA_036379175.1. NCBI lineage: Eukaryota > Metazoa > Arthropoda > Insecta > Lepidoptera > Nymphalidae > Heliconius > Heliconius cydno. Next base: position 655,702 of record JAKRZM010000941.1, on the reverse strand, counting down.
GAAATAATAATAATATATTATTAGACACTTCTATTAGGTGTTATTATATATTTTTTTAATAAACACATATATATATAAGCTTATTTGTATATTAGAAGCGAAGTAAATAAAGAAGTAGGTATATTTTTATCAAGCATTTTTATTTCAAAGCTTAATGAAAACGTAAAGATATACCTAAGCGAATTCCGTATTTAGACTATAAATTACCTCATTAAGCGTGGACAAGTTGGGGGGAAATAGGGAAAAAAGATCGTTTCCCGAAACTAATTGCCAAACACGATAATTAAAAAACAGACTCCAAGAAGTAGGGGAACCCCCGGCCGAGTGTTCACCCGCAATTTCCATGATAAAAACTCCGTTTTCTTTCGTTACGCACAAAATCTCCATTGTCTCGTGGATATTTCGTTGTTTTTTCTGCATTCTTTGACGTGTCTCATTTTCATTTTCATTCGGCCGTCAAAGTTTTTAATAAGTTATGTAAATGTTGCTTGAATTTTGTTATCTGATTGAATATAAGCAATTTGAAATTTTTTGAGGTCGTTGTGACGCAGTGGGTTAATGTAAACGCAATGATTGTGGATTCGAACGACCTTCCCAGTTATCTATAGCTGTGGAAAAAATATAATAATAAACGTTACATTTTTTTTATACAAACACTTCAAAACAATAACGAGTGCAGGCGTTATTGTTATGAATTATGAAATTGACTCTAACGATCTTAAAGTCAATATATTGTAATTATATGCTTATACGAGTATATTACCATGAACTAACCGAGCTATATTTACTTTTAGAATATGATTTAAAAACCAAATCAATTAAATAGTGAAGTAATAATTAAAATTTCAAGTACATTCCTACGAAACCTGTCACTTACATTCGTTCGTTCCACTTAGACTGAGAGTAGGAGAGAAAACACGTGAGCGAAAATAATTTTAATTATTATTATTTTAAATTTTTTAAAATTATAGGTACCTATGTGTCATACTAGGATTTTTAATATAATAATTTGAAAACATATAAGTTTTGTTTAAGAGTTAGGTTAGGTTAGATCAGTTAATTATCCACATAGCACTAATTAATATATTTTTATTACATAAGTGCTGTATTATATATTCCAAACGTAAATAGTAAATATAAAATATTACCTTTTTTGCTTATAGCAACACTGCATTTTAAAACACATTCAAATCTAAAATTAAATCAACCACTAAACGCAGCATTAAAAGTCAGGTCACCCTTATAAGGGTGGTTAAGTAAATAAATAAGTATCCCGAATATGGCGGGAGCATAATAACAGACGGCAAACAGCATCAGAAGCCGTGAGATAAAATCGTATTGCGTTGTCAAAAATAAATGAATCCGGGGATTAGTCCGGGACACGGACAGCGCAATATTGTCGCATGGCGCCCGGCGTGGGGCTGGAGTAAGCCGCTGGAACCTACCAGGGTGGAGCTGCTGGCTACGTTTGTGAAATAATTACTTTATTATATTGATATACCTACTCGTAATAAGGTTTCGTAGTAAAGTCGTAAAAGTGTTAGTTTTGTTGACATCCATTTCGGCAGTTATACCTATGTTTATTTATATAATTTTCTTTTTCTTTTTAGTATTTAAAAAAAATACAATAAACTAAATTAAACAATATTAATATATTAAGGAAGATTTTTATATCTCTACTATATACTTATGCTTAGTTTTTTTACTAATTTACTTATTTAGATTTTCCTTTTGTTTCCTGGTACGTAGCGAGCGTTAAAATTGTTCTTTCTTTATGCTAGAAACTGAGTGTGAGATGTCATGAATTTAGTGTGGCATTTCCTCTCACCAAACCAAGAATCAAAAATATTTAAATATAATCAATCCCCTCAGCACCGGACCCTCAACTATCGTGCAGCCGAACGCCGCTCCATAGATAGGGTTATTATGATTTTAATTTGTGTTTTTACTACTGTACTATTTATAAATACCATTATACTTGAGGTTAATAAAAACAATTTGATTAGCCAAATCTAAAACTAAATAGCATATTGAAAAGCTTTCGATTTATCTAGCTTTTAAAAGTATCTATAGAGTCAGCTAGCCGCTTGCAAGGGACTCTTGAAAACTGATAAACAGTCTCCCTTATCGAAAGCATCGGCAGATTATCGTACTAGATTCCTTTGTGGATGGCGGTAGCGGGTAAGTGAACGGGTGAGATAAACTAGTCCGCGCGATTTCGCCGCAAAGAGAGGGCTCAACGAGCTTCCACTATCGGGAACGAGTTTTATTCCAATCGAATTTTCCTCGCTATGAAATGCGGATGCTTGCCGACACCTGTGTACGTCCATGGAGAGTTGTTTAGCGATTAATTTCAACTGGAAACCTGAACTTGTTCAATCTATTTTTAGAATTCGTTCACGCCATCAAATCAAAAACGTCGCGATCACAAACAAACGTTTCAATATCAATAATGTAAGAGTATCTGACGCTGACTGCCTGAAAGCGTTTACAAGAAAAATTGGAAAGAAATGTAAAGAAAAAGACGTCGAACGGTCTTAATAAAGCGCAATTTATCAATGGTGTGTCAAACAGTCGATCGACCGGGTGTCGTTTTATCCTATTTGCGTATATATAGTGCCGTCGCCGCTAATGACACGGAAAATGACATCTTATTTCGACGCGTAAATCGAAGAAAAAATCGCTCATCTCTGGCCCGTTCGCATGAATATTTTATAGGCGCGTCAACAGCGAAATGACAGGTTTTATCGTTTGAAAATTCGTCGAAAATTGCACGAAATGGTGCGATGATATTTTTTTATTTAGTGAGAACATCCTTCCGCCAATCAGGAGCACTCATTGTGGGCGCACAATGAGACTCCCTCGGGACGTCTCTCGCGTCATTTTTATTAAACTGACGTGAGCAACAGTTTATTTCTGAATGTTTAGATTTCATAAACTTTTACAATGTGTAATGAAACGAGCTGTTTGCAATTACCTTTGCGTATGTACACTTTAGTTGAAACTGTTTGTCTACTGGGAAATTATGATGTTATTTTTTGCTCTACGCTGTACATATCCTGCATATAGCAGGGCGAGTAGATGGAACCTCGGAACCTAGTGTTTAAACACTCCGTTCCTATTAAAACACTTCCATTTCCCATTTTCCGCCTAATTTCGGAGGTATTGCATGTTGAGTGGTGTAACTCAACGCCGCACTTTGCCTCGTTACCAGAGCGAGAAAATTAAAATGTTAAATATTTCATTTCCTCGACTGGGAATCAAACTCACAACCTGTCACGTTTATAGTAGAGGTACATCGTAGAGGTACGCTTGTGCTCCTGCGCCACGACTGGCCTCAATTATGGCTCAATTTTGATGTTTATATGCAAGTTAGTCGTATTTGAGTAAATACTTTTTTTTATGTTAAATAGGCTTACGTTTGACCGCATCAAGTCTGGTGAGCGTTGATGCGATCTACTTTACATTTATTATAATGAAAGAAACATAATATAATTATATTTTCATATATCAAATATAGTAAAATAATTAAATACAACCCATTTTATTATCATTTACCAAAATCCCTTCACAACATTTACAAACAGACGAACAAAATACTCCAAACACTAACCAATACTTTAGTTGAATAATAATGTTAAACAATTTATTGTATCGAAAACAATTCTAAAGTCTACTCGGAGAACTGTCAAACAATGATTATAAATCGATTCAAGAGCTTCCCAAGATCAAAGGTATGAAATCTAAAGCCTACAGGTGAATTGTAGGGTGTTATATCTTTAATCTATTTACTCGTAATTGCTTATTAACGTGACTTAGGTGCGTATGTTTCGATGTTAATGAGCCCTCTTTGAAGTAAGTTTGGATGTTCACATGTGCCTGGTGGGTACAACACGTGGGTAGATGCTGTGAGTGACGAAACTTGTCTAATTTGTCTTTTAATATGTCTGACATGTTGTAAACATACTAATTTGAGATTATATTAGTAATTTCAGAATATTTTTGATATAAATATAGTTTCCATTATAATTTAAAAAATAGGTAACCTATTTCTTATCTATAATATGAAATTTATGTTTTTTTTAAGGCCAGTGGGGACGTGGGGGCGCCAGCGTGTGACTGTTATCACTAAAGGTTGATGTTCGATTTCCATTCGAGCAAATTAAATATATAATATTTTCATTTCTTAGATCTTGTTGTCACCAAATTCCCAGGTACCTTCTGCCTACCCAGCTAAATGTGGCATACAATGTGAAGCTAAAAAAATACTTTTATAACACCTATAGTTACTACTTTATATATTATATAAGATCCTGTATAAACTACTTAATTTTTATGTTGATAAAACACTTTAGACGATAGAACGCTATCTCAACCAAATCGACTTGACGTTATAAAAAATTGGTATCAAAATTACGTCGTACACTTCTAGGACGCGTTACCGTGATCCTCGTAAGTCGCGACATATTTCGTGAATTTGTTCCCTAAGGGAACACCTGCCGTAAAGATAAGCCTCTGATGTCTCGCAATATTCCCCTAAAATAACTTCTTACTGCCTCCGGTGCTAGGCAACGGGCCCTCTTCCGAAGGCTATGTACTTGTACGGGCTTATGTAAAACAGTGGCCAGTGATACGCCACGTAATATGGGATGTACCTACTTTTATATTGACTAGGTGTTTTTCTTTGATCATTTTTTTAATGAGCGTTTTGTAATAATATATTAGAATTATTTTGTTACTAAAAGTAAAAATAATTATAATTACGAATTACGAATATATGACATTCTACAGGATAAACTAAAGTGGAGAACGAAGTGTCTCAACGTTAGGTTGCCTCTGCCTACCCTGAAGTAAAAAAAAACCTGAAATCTAGGGGAACATCGTTCTCCACGGCACCCAAGAACTATTATTAAGTAAATATATTAAAAATAGAATTTCTTGGATGAATTTTATTTGAAAAAAATTATGTTCATATTAAAATAATGGAATAGAATAAGAATAGCAATGATTTTAGCTTTAGTATAAACATACTATCTTTCTTCGCAGCCGGATACATACTATAACCGCCCATATTTCGCGCCATTGCGTAAGCGACAAGTAGTTTAGACGGAGGCGCGGGTGAGACGCGACAATATTGCGAATTAATTAAGGAAGTCATTACGCGTTGATAGTATTAGCCCCACGCACGCGGGAAATTGCCGGCACAAAGGATATATCCTGCGTTTTCCTCGATTTAAAGCAATTCACGGATTTCTGATTAAACCCCCGTTGCTACACTCAGATTATTCCCCTTTCAATGCAAAGAATGGTTTATTTCAGACACCGTCAAATGGGATTGTATTTCCTCTCGCTATTGATTTTATGGTATGCTTATTGAATGTAATTTCGATTAAGAATTAAGAACACCTCATAAATCTACATATTATAATTAAATATAACTAATACACGTACTTATTAGAAATAAGTATAATTTTTATACAAAAACAAAAAACTATTATTAGCAAATTAGATATAAAATCAAAGTTAGAGTAGGTTATATAGTATCAGGAAATCAACAGCCAATAGGAAGCTGTGTTCATTAGGTATCAACAGGGAAGCTCCCGCATCGCTACTAACTTTAGATTGCCGCAATAATTATTTATTCCGCTCACTCGCTACCGACTTGGGAACTATTCAGCGTGGAAACGTTATTTCTCCTTGGTCAGATAACACGTTTGATTCTCCCCATTTTCGCTCTGGACTTTAATTATGGCCTCGGGTTTTGTGTAAAATAGTTGGCCGAGTAATTTAATCTGGATATCAGTATGCGGGATGGAGCGCGGCGACGGGCCCCGGAAGTCAATGAGCCTGGGTCTACACGGGGAAATCTGTAAAAACTCATGAACGGTGCAAAATGTCTAGTCAACGGGTTGTTTGTTAATTAGTTCTTGTAATGTTAAGTAAATTGCCTAAATTGTAAACGTTGGAAATAGCGGAGGTATTCGCCGGCGCGGAGCGGCGTCCGACAAGACTCGTTAATATAAGCTTCGAGCCGTTTTATTTAAAAAGAAATATAATACGCCGGCGGCATTGAGGCGTAAAGCTTGTATTTTTATAAAGGACTATAGCACTCTTTCACGCTTTTCCCTAAATCAAAACTGCAAACATGTTTTGTTTACCTACTCAACCGCCCCCTCGTTCCTTCAGTCGTTGAACTGCATAACTATACGAAGTCGGAGTACCATATAGCGCCGTAAAAAATAAGCGCACATCAGACTCGAGCATGTAATTCTAGCGCACTCTTCCGGCCCGAACAAAGGAGAGAGGGTAAGAACACGAGTTACTCGACACCCGTACCTTACGCAGATTTGTTTCTTACCATCTCGACGCGCTGCAGACAAAACTAATCCCTCACACCGGAGACCCAACCTTAGTTTTACGTTGAGAGACCGCGGCGCTATCAAACTTTTCATGGCCGCGGCGACGCAGGAAATTCGCGATAGTCAAATTGTAGTCTTACAGGGCGTGCGCTATTAGATTATTACATTTGCAACTGTGTTACCGACTTATAAGATACTATTTGGGTTACAATGAGAGGAGGAAGGGTCCTCGGTATGCCAAGTACCTCGCATGAGGACTGCGAAAGAAAAATGTACTTTTAACAACACGAGGATCCCGAGAGTCGTCTGAAAAAATAAGCTGTAATAGGATGTCTTTTGAGATAATGCCGTTTTTATTTGTAAAGATTGAAATGAAGTTGTTTGGGGCAGCTATTTGTTTATATGCCTAACTATATCTACGTGTACATTACTCTTATTTTGTAAAGTTGGTATGCTTGATGATTGTAAAGTTATCTTATTTTGAATAGCTATATTCTGAAATGAAAAAGAATTTTAATACTAACATCAAAGAAGTTATAAAAATCTGAACGTGGAACTCGAACCCACGCCTCTTGAACTATACAAGTTCCTGTACCTACCCTTATATTTTAATTTTGTGAAAAATACTTAGAAAAATGTTAACATATTTAAAATTAATATACAATTAATACATACTATCATTATTACACATCATAAAAAAATCTAAACATAATCTTCCGCTAAATGAATAAACACGCAAGTGAATCCCTCACAAAATTTGTCACAGGTAGAAGTAGAAAAACACAAGCATGTGTACTGGTCCCAGTGTTTTACTTATAGCCCCTCGCCGTAGCTACTTGTACGTAAGTAGCTATCGCGTCTCCTTTGTTCCAGCAGCTGATTGGAGCCGAGCCCGGAAATGCGTGTCACCCCACCCCCTCATTGGTCCGTTTCATTTTCTTAGCGCGAGTGAGACGCCGCTAGGAGTGTGTATTTAAGGATACGGATCTGGAGACCATCATGGGTGTCACGATGTTCTTGGCTGCTGTTTACGCTTGGCTAACAAACTACTTGGTGACTTGGCTCGAGGTTGCAAATTATTTCGCCGGATGCGGTCGATATTTTGGTCTTTTTAATTAGTTTGGTTATCATTGTGTATTGTTAAATTGAAAATAAACTTACGTTTGGAATGACGCAAATTCTAAGAAGCCACTTCGAAAACCACGTCTTGTCCTGTGCTGAAGCAGATTATATCGGACCTTACAATAGATGTACCTAAAATTTACAATATACTTTTTAGGAAGATTTTTATTTCTTCGATAAAAAATTCTATCGATGACAAAACAATTTGCAAACTAAATTTAATTAGGTTTTTGCTAACTAAGCGCTACAGTCAGCCGATGACGTACTTAGATACTTTATGCCAAGCTTATGCTAAATAAAAAATATATATTTAGTAAAGAAACAAAGACGGTATCAAATTAAATCTTAAATAAGAGGACGGAATTATATCTGTAATTTATGTGTTTATTTTTTACTAAGAACCTAGTGTTATAATTATAACATTCCATTCCCAAATTTTTGCCAATTTCTGGAGGCATTCAATGTTGAGAGTCAATAACGCTCTTTGCCTACGCCACAACGGCCTCAAATTAACAACCTTTTTCGTATTTATTGAGAAACGATTAAACAAAGTTGATTTTACAAAAGGGAGAAATATCTATAAGTACGAGTAGATAAGTACATATGTGTCTTACTGATATTTTTACGCCAAATATAAACGCATTTAAAAGTGCCAAATATTATATGCTTATACATACATATAATTTTTATGTCAGTATTACTCTTGATCGGAGGCAGCGATCGACTAACCGCCACTCTATCTGTCAGCCACAGCCCTGATACTGCGTGTATCTGCGCTATACTCATATACGAGTAGGTACCTATATCGTTGTTCACGAACATCTCGCAATTAAATATGGATTTTATATTATTTAAGTACAATTTAAAATATTAACTTTATTTATGTCTTTAAGGTTCTGTTTCTCAAAGGAAAAAAGGAACACCAAGAGCATTTTATTTTTTATTTGCATTATCCCTATTACTTTCAAGATACCTATAGGCATACAAAAAGAAAGGTTGTACTTATTACTAAATTATGAAATGAATATTGAATTAAATGCCGTTAAATGCTAATAATAAGATGCTAGATAAACGCAATGAAGGTACACGGGTGTCTAATCGGTACTCTGTCACGTCAATGTCACGCGCAGTAGACACGTGCGTGTGGTGTTTGTACGTAATACGTACCTATCTTATAAAGAATCTAACGGAATGCTCATTGTTCGCCTAGTCCTTACAAAATCACAAAAAATATATATTTCTCTAATAATCAGTTCATTTTCGTCCTTTTTAATATATCTACTTATACCTAATATATTATGAACCGCCTTCTTAACTGTGATTACTTTCTATATAATATATAAAGTATTTGTAAACACATTTCAAATTTTTTTCTATTTTAGATTCAATACAATTAAATAAAAGAAAAAAAAGTATGACAGTGATATTGTTTTACTCCACTATAAAATGTAAACGCTTATCCATATGTCATTTTATATGCAGAAATGTACAAGTAGGTATGTCGGTGCCAACTGCGGGAGGGTAATCGGCACTCTGTCACGTCGCGTCACGCGGACCTAGCACGCCGCAAATAATAGACGTCACTTTCTTTATAGGTATTCTAATTTTATGTATCAGATGTTCTTATGTAGCAATTTGTTATTTATAAAATAATCTTATATATACCTCCAATTTTGTTTTCATTTAGGTAGGTATACCTACCTACCGAGAAAGCTTATTGCTAAGTCACTCCGTTCCCAATGTCCCGCCAAGGTTTTGTGCGTGTCATAGCGTGTTGAGTGGAGAAATCCAACGGCGAGCTTCGTCTGCCAGAGTAGCAATGAATAAAAAACCGGTCAAGCGCGAGTCGGGCTCGCCCACCGAGGGATTAAAATATACCCAAAATAATTCATATGTCTAGACATATAATAATAAGACAAGTAATCGTATATATTTAAGTATAACTTTAGAATAATTTAGATAATTATAAAAAATAATAAAATTTCAGAATAAAGAAACGTACATGTTATTACTGTTTACTTAAATTAATGGATACGCATTGACGCGTCTCAATGGCAATGACATATTAATAACGATTGAATAAACCTATCAGGTGTTCATATAAAATAATGGTGATGACGAAACGATTAAAAGGTTAAAGATGTTAATACCAATTATGTACTATAATAAAACTTCTGTCGGATTTCAAAATAAACGTGAAGAAAATATTAAATACAATGCCAATAAAACTTTCACTGGCAGCTAAGTAACAGAACTCAATACGCCTAAATGTCCAACTTGACATATTTAATTTTGGAAGCTGCCATACTTTTATACTTACTAAAATAAGCAATGGCAAAAATTAAGTTGCCTAATCAATATTAAACTTATTAGGTAACCTTTGTTAACTCACGTGAGTGAGTTTTATTTATTTTTAACATTTAGCCAAAGTTGGCAGAAGTTGAAAATGTTTTTGAAGACTTACGAAATCCAGACAAATGTTTCATCATATTACGTTATCGAAGTTGGAAAAAAAATGTCACAATCGAAACTTAGTTTTAAATGTAACCTTACAATTGGAAGTTTCACAAAAAACCAGTCCACTAATAGCAATTTGCTCCAGTTAGATATTTTGTATACACTTGAAAAAAGTATTATAAACGAACTTATTAGTAATTACCTAATTGAATTTACGTTAATTATAGAAAGATTTTGAATGTTTATATAAGTCGTTCTTTAATGCCTATTTTTGACAATTCTTGGTTTATTGTTTCGTTTTTATAAAAAAACAGAAAATGTACAAATGTGTATTAATTATTTATCTGTTACCATAATAATATCGAAGGCAGCCTGTAGCGCAGAGGCTCAAGTGTAAAGACTGCAAACACTACATGTTATGGGTTCGATTCCTAGTCGAGAAAATGAAATATTTAATATTTTCATTTCTCCGCTCTGGTGATGATATTTATGCATCATTACGTTGCGTGGGGTTGAGTTCCGTCACTCAACACGTAATGCCTCCAGAATTCGTCGGAACTGAAAAAAAATATTCTATTAAGTGTGTTCCACTTTATTCTAACTTAATAATCCAGATTTACCAATAATATTTATCCTATATAATAATGATTTTTATAATTCGTCATACATTCTGGGTGGGCCAGCAACAGGTATCGATAAAACATCATTCAAAACATGTACCCATCGATGTTAAATAATCGATATTTGTATGCAATTGTTTACGTACAATAGAATCGATGAATCGTTGTTATATTAAAATACAGGTGTCGTATGGCCAAAGTTCGGGTACTTGCCATACAAAGGATAGAGAGGCTTTGATATATTTCTCAACCCTTTAAATTTCGGGGGCGGTCTCAGGGTAGCTAACAATCGGTGGTTTTTAAATGAATTCGTGATGATTATCGTTGCGTTGGGTTACTGACAGGTGAGATGTCACCCACGATTGAATGGCGACAATGGCTGAGGTCGGCTTGTAAGACGACTCGGGGAGATGCCCTCTATAGATACATACTTACTTGTATTCTTGACGTAACGCACAGGCAGGTTTACTTTTTACTTATTGTGTTGTTTATTTTTAAAACAAATATTTCACAACATTATATAGGTTTGTATAGAATTGTGTTTACATTATTATAGGTAGCTTTGTATACTAGATGTGGCTATGTACCTACTATACCAATATATTGACATGTATTTAAGATTTTTAAGTCATGTTTCAATCTCATACACACTCAATTACCTATTAACTTTTAACTCTCTGTCCATGTTCCATTCTTTTAATGCAAAATAGATATTAAAATTAAATAACATCTTGAAGAAAATGTAATTTCCTCGGGCTGACGACGTTAAAATAACGGAGTAACAAAAATAGGATCGAGAAAATCCCACACAGCTCCAATATTAAAACAAGTGGGGCCTACAAAAGCGATACTCTAAAAAATGCAGGGGAAATACATCGCGAAGTTTCTGTTGAAAGTGAGGTAAGGCACGCTGCGACTAACCAACCGTGCAGCGGAGGAAGCGGTACAAGGTGCAAGAGGCAGTCTGTAACATACCTAAAGCCACTATATTATATCTATATATCTATGTAATATATCTATCATATATCTATGATATATCAATATACAAAGAAAATTATGCTAATATATTTAAATCTTTTAATTTTAGTTATAATTGTAACTAAATTTTTATCCGAGGATAATTTCGGAACATCGTTGGAACAGTATTTTTTTTAATAATTTCTTATTAAGTATTATTAAATTCCATTTTATATTCAATCGCAGTTATTATCTAAATGACAGTTTAAATCTATTACTATACTAAAACCACGTCATCTTATTAAGTTTAAGAGATTTTTTAGCGTGACTATTTTAAACGTTTTTAATTAATGAAAGTGAGATAAAACACAAAAAATGGCTCGTTTTTTACATTTTGCGTCATATCCTTCAGAGCTGAGCGCTGGCTGAATAGCTGCTGTCGGCAAGGCGAGCGCCTACCACTGCATATTTATGAAGCACCTCAAACACTATAAATACTTGATACGGGCGGCCTCGACGGGTAATGGAGTAAATACAATAGCCACGTTAATTTGTACTGAATGTCGAATTTGTAGTATACTACGTAAATTATTACCATTCTAAGATTAGCCTTACATAATACACTGAGACTACCAGTTCAATTCTCAGCGTATGTAAATATAATTATATTATTTTTCTTAAGAGAAAATTTAAATGAAATTATTTATTTTATATAATTTTTTATTTTCCCCCCAAAACACAAATATAGAATTCTTGATAATTTGAAAATCCATTTATATATTTTAAAAGGATACAATATACCTACTATTTATCCTTAAATTGTTTAATGAACCTCCTCAACACTGTCCTGCGTCACGACGCCTGTACCGACCGATATAGCATAGATAAACGCGCACATAACTATGCAAACTACTACTCAAAGAATAGCCCGTGTTTAAAACAGCTTATAAATTTAATTGTATTTTTTTAATTTAGACTCAAAGTATAAAACTTTAGAGTACAATATTAAATGCAGCTTCACCAGCATCTGCCACGGCCTGACCGCTCAACGTAGACCACCATTAGCTAGGTACATACCTGAAAGTGTGGTGAGAACGCGAGGTGAATACAACATGGACGCTTTAGTGAGCCTAAAAAATTAAAACCACCGTCGCCACTTAGAATGCTAAATAAAGATTTGAATGATGAGACGCGTTCAGCAAAGCTCTGCCGCGTCACGTCTGAGGGTTACTTTTTGTCGAAGTCGATCGTGACCTTACACTTCCTGCCCAATATTCAAATAAATTCATAAGATGTACAGATGTTTTACCTTGAAATGCTGTACAAAATAATAAAGTAGTACCTCGTACGTCTAGTGGGGTAACTACGTGAAATATAAATCCCTGCAAAGCCTCCCAGTTTGAAATTTCGGCCACGAGGTTTTAGAACACTATTCACAAATGACTATAGCCCATTTTGCGGGAACGGAAAGACATATGATTTCAACACGCCAGCTGAATCAATTCCGTGTAATATTGGCGACGCTGTCCAATTCCGCTTTATCTGCGGAAGGCGCACGAAGCTCCCGGATCCGAGGGTCAATGGAGAGCGGAAGAGTGTGGATTTTAGTCACGTTATACGCAAAGCGAACGAGGTAGGCTCTAGGTGGTGGGCAGCAAGCTAATCTGCGTGGAGTGTCGCGTGTGATTGGGCAGACGTTGTCCAATTTTCCGGTACGGCATTAGTTGGTCAGACAACGAGCGTCGGTCGCTGACGGACATATTTGAACACCTGTGCCTATTATGTAGTATGCTGTTGAAAATTAGAATATATGCTATGGATTATTTATCATTAGTAATATGCTTACTTTGAAATCTTTAAACAGACGACGCTTATAAATATATTATAAATAAAAAAATATTTAAACAAATAAATAATATAAAAAAAATATAGATGCAAACTATCCAAACATAATTTCTTAATGTCAATTTGTATTCGCAAACAAATTTGGAGCAGCAAATACTCTGCACGGATACGAGGCACGCTGCTCTCTAATGATTGTTGGCTGGGGGCAGTACCCGTTAATGCAATATTAATACAATTCATTAAACCTGCAATTCAAACAACCCCTCGAACTGAGAGAATTTATTTTACACTTTATTCGATTTAAGAAACTTTGGGGTTGTTTTTGACGCAATTGTACTGAGAAGAAGTTGAAAAAAATAATCTTATCTTTTATTTATATGGTAGGTAATAAAAATATATTTTCCCGAAGCCTTCCCATACGCAGCTTATTTACAATTGGTAGAAGCAGTCACTACAAATAAGAAAACTGAACTAAATCATGATAAGTAATCCGTTATTATTAAAAGGGGACAAAATTAATCTCGAGTAAATAGGAGCGCCCGCGGGCCACATTACGAGTAAAAATATATGAGACGGCGGAAAAGAAACCAAGCATATGCCGAGTAAATGTTTACTCTGCCCCCCCGTCACCCCCTCCACTCTCCCTCCGTTACGTCATTGTTCTGCATCGATTGCCGTCTGTGACGTCGCGTTTCATAACAGCCGCGTCCACTCCCATCCGTTGTGAATCTCTCTCTCTCTATTATTATACAAACGTTTCAAACTCACGTTTTCTTAACCAACTTTATTTAAGAAGTTACAAATTAATGTTTCACTCTGGAGGTGTATTATATAACCGAAGTAAATATAAATATGGAGCGCGTCGTTTCAACAAAGTAGTTTGTTTTTAATCACGTTTCTTTACAAACTTTTATTACCACACTGTATGTTTTGGCTTCGCTTTTATATAACGTAATCGCTTTAATCTCGGAGCGCAGCGCGAAACGGAATGGTTAAGATGCCGTGAGAATCGATGGTGAATGCGGCTCCCTGGTCCAGAATAATATATATTCTACAAAAAATAAAACTCAAATTGCCGGCCGGGGGCGTGTACTGATCGAACTAACCTGTCAGCCCCATGTTAAGTGGTTTTGAAGGAACCTCGCCGCTATTGTCCGTATAACCAGTAGCGTGTTTTCTGGGTAAATGTTTGAGTTGTTACGGTATTTATTAATATTATACGTTCGTATAATAAAATGTGTGTTTGTTCGAAAATCTGCAGCTTTATTTGGTGTTTTTGTAGGATAGTAATCCGTTCCCAGATGCATCACCACTTCTTAAGAAGTCTTTGGATTGTAATATATTTTTGCATTTTACTAATATTTCTAATATTCCTGTATAATTCTACCTCTTTAAGATAATATTGATATGCATAACAACTAACCGGAAATTCTTCTAAAACGTAATGAACAGGTACTTACTGTGAGTACTCATAAAAATAAAAAACTTAAAAAAATCCCTCCTTTATACATACATCTCAGAATAAACGTATAATAAGGGCTAAAAAATGCTGCTTTACATTCAATGAAAGCTCAATAGGATATTCGCATGGCACTCTCCATTTCAAAGACGAGAGAGCATCCAACAGTAAATGTGATTTTGTTTCCACGCTATAGTGAATTATTTCTACAAAGGAATGTCTTACTAGAAACAAGGCACAAGCGTGTGTCTTTAAACATGACAGGTCGTGAGTTCAATTTCCACTTGAGGAAATGAAATATTTAATATTTTGATATCTTTGCTCTGGAGTTGACAAAATTCCGCCACTTAACACGCAATCCCTCCAGAATTCGACGGAGCGGGCAGCAGAGTGTTTTAACACTAGGCTCTCTCTGCTTACTCTGCTACATATGGAATATAGTGTGAAGCTGATATATATAGGTAGGTACATGTCTTACTATTTTGTAACAATGACCTATTAAGCAGCCATGATGTAAGTGATTAAACATTAATTGAGAACAGAGTTGCATTTTTCCCAGACCCCGTTTACTATTATTAGTAACTCTAGGTACTGTGTACCTAGAGTTCTCTATCTGTCTCTACTCCCGTCTCCACATACCCTCGCACGGCTCTCTAAATTTCAAAAGACACGGAGCATCAGCAATCGCATACGTGCCTTTGTCCGCGCACAATAGCTGCGTGCCATTCAGCCACAAAAGTCTGTTTCGCTAACTTGTAACATTGACCTATTGAACCAACAGGTGATTCAGAGCCGGCTGTTTGGGTGTCTCTGCATTACCACTCTTTGTACGAGTTTCTTGTACGAGATCTGTTGCTTGTACAATGTTACCGCTTTTGCATATTAGTTTATGTGCGCTGTCTTCCTACCACAGAAAGAACCTGTGGATGTGAACACACTCCGCCGAATTCTGTAGACATTGCGTGTTGGGTGACGGAACTCTACGCCGCGGTTGGCCTCGTTACCAGAGCAAGGAGTTAGTTCGAGTTCGAGTGGAAATTCAACCTACAACCGGTCGCATTTGCAGTCGCGTACTCTTTTAGTATGTCTACCGTAATGGGCAGTAAAATCAATCCATTCTACGATTAATTAGAGATATTATTTGGTAAAAGAATAAATTTAACGCTACTCAGCAATATTAAAATCCTTTAAACGAGATATCTCCCGGCAACTGTAAAGTCTTACAGGCTAACACGTCCTAAATGGGTCACTGTGTCGTTGCCTTTTATTTTATTTGCAATATAATATATTTTTAAAAGTATAGAAAACCTATTTTTAGCTATAAATATTCATGACTAAAATAATGAAATTGTTATATATTTTAAAAAGAAACTCAGTTAGGTCTTTAAACACTTTCTTTTCAATTTTTGTTTTCTTATCACGCACACAACAGGATAGGCAACG
>JAKRZM010000941.1:620071-632204 GCA_036379175.1 Heliconius cydno galanthus | reverse complement strand
AAAACCGACTTCTAACAACGAACTAAAAAGTGAAAAATAATTATATAAAGATTTTATAATTTTGAAGTCGGTGTCAAACTACTGCTACAACAACCTTACTACAATATCTAATTACTAAGCCTGTTTGTTTTACTTGGCACCGACTTCAAAATTATAATATCTTTATATAATTATTTTTCACTTTTTAGTTTGTTGTTAGAAATCGGTTTTTGTTTTTGTTAAAAATTAATTTATCCGCCGAATTCTGAAGGGAATGCGTGTTGAGTGGCGAAACTCAACATCGCGCTTTACCTTGAAACCAGAGCAAAGAACATGAAAATATTAAATAGTACCTTTCCTCCAATGGGAATCGAACCCACGACCTCTCGCATTTACAGTTACACAAAATTAATTTTAATGTAAAGTTATACAATTTATAGGTATATCTACAAAAAATGTATTTACATTATGCCGATATTGAAATTATATTACAAAATAATTTGATGCTACGTACCTACATGAGTTGATGAAGAGATATCCTGTTGTAGAACAGCTCGGTGCCTTGTCCTACATATAAAAATTGGAATCGCAGACCATGACTGACTTTATATCTTGACTAGACCAGTGGACCATTTATTTTAACATAAAACGTTTGTTTTCTATTGTTATAGCAATAAATGTTTAACTATTAATGTTATTTATATTGTATTTATTTTCAGCTTCAGGGTATATCGCTCTAATGTAAATTGCAGGGTAGGCGAAGAGATTTTAGCATCAAGACAATATGTTATCCACTTTTTACCCAAACCTTAAACCGAACTCAACATCGGAATTTGTCTTAAAAGGGCAAAGAAAAGAAAATATTTCATAGCTCCGAGCGGGAATCGAACCAACAACTAAAGCATTTACAGGCTGACGCTCACTACACCAGGGTAATAATGTAATTTACGTAAAAATATGCCATACTTACAATATTTTTTATTTACAAATAAGTTTATTTAATTATAATTATGAAATGATAGCTGAAAAATACTCACAGATATATTTTGGCCATCACTCGTTTTAACATCCAATCTGTAACAACAATAAAACATATTACAATTAATTTAGACATATAAAAACAAATATTAACTTAATTAATTAGTTAATAGTACATATATTTAAAACAATAAACCAAAGCGAGCATGTAGTGTATTAGAAAATGATTTACTCAGTCCACCCTCCTTTCCCTATAATTAGTTGCGCTGAGAACAATGTGCAGTGATTTTTGAACGATCACCCCGCGCCATCTGGCGTCCGCCCTCGCTGTAATATACGTAATTGCACCAATACAGCGTCACTATTGAATAAAGATGCATATTTGTCCAAATGTTGTTAGAAATAATTATTTATTTATATATAATCTCTCTCTCTCTCTCTCTCTGGTAAGAAGACTAAGCAAGGTGCCTCCTTCCGCCTTTTAACAAACAATGTCTTTAAAATTGGACGAAAATCGGCCAGAAGCAGATTTAAAAAAGATTTTTTATTACTGATATAGAGTGGAGTAGAGTGGATTAGATGACAGCACATTTTTCTGGTACCATCGAGCTGCTCTGATGATGGAATTCTCAGATGGCTGATGGATCCTTAGACTGCCTACTAGTAAAGATATGGAATTTGGGTTCCTTACATATCTTATTAGTGTGTTCTGTTAAAAAAGCGTATTTTTAGTTTTTAAGCTAATAATTTATTATTAACCGTATAATGTAAGTATAGACTAGGTACTGTACGGTAGCCTCTGTACAATATATTTTGTTATTCTAATAAATAAAATATAATAAAAGGAAGAGGTAAAGACTAATAAATTATGTGTCCAAAAAGTAAACATTAATCTTCTATTGTAAAACAAAGGTAGCTCGAATATTCAAAGTCTAATAACAAAAATTAATTAGCCCTCGAATGATTCCTATGAACGCCTCCACGAGGTAATATCGTACACCGTTCCATAATTAAAATTTCCTACAAAATATTATTAAAGGCACTCAGCTTAATTTGCCAGCATTACGTACGCTCGGCTGTTTATTGGCGCTGAGAAATTAATATTTCGCGCCGATATCAAAAGTTCACGCTCAACTAGCCACCCCCGGGCACCCCGGGCACCCCGGGACCCCCCGGGACCCCCGGGGGTCGGCAATAACTACACCTCGGACGAATTGTCGCAGGTGAGCGTCAAATGCGCTTATATTATTATTTTTCCACCTTGTATTGTAGAGATCAAACGTCGTCGTAGTAACGCGTAGGGCGGGGGCGGCGGAGGGCGGCGGAGAGCGGCGGAGGGCGGCAGCGGAGATGCCGGGATTATCGCGAATTATCCACGTGCCATAAAGCGCAAATTACATCGGCAGCACGTGGCGTGACGTCTGCAATATTGCGGATGCTCCCGCGAGACGCGATCTAAAACAATCGCCACTGGGTGCCGAGCGAGGCTGAATTTAAAATATTGGAAATTTACAGCTCCCACTTTCCGATATTAAATTTCCTCGATAGGTACTTATTGAAAGTCGCAGCTACATTCATATTGATAAATTGCAATTAAGCTTCCGCTCGGGTGACGTCCAATTAACAAGATACTACGAGTGCGAGACATAATATTATTTAGCGGCGCGATTACTTCGACGTGACTAAACAAACAGCGGTATTGGGGTCGTCCGTGGAGCACCTATTAAGCCCTGAATGGGAGGTGAACCCGCAATTACCGCCTAGTTATCGCCGGAAGACGGCGTAGATAGTTAGGGCCCGGAAAATATTCCGTTCACTAATTATTCCGCGTAATTAAACGCGCGCATTATCGCCGCCGCCGCCACCTGCCGCATTGTGCGAGCGTGATTTACGGCGATCCCGCCGCGATGCCGTCGCGGCTCCAGGCTCCGGAGCGACTCCGGCTCTTTTTGCACCAATTAATTGTCGAATTGCTCGTATATATTAATTGCTATGAAATTAATGTGGAGAACTTCGATCGATGAGTTATGCTCCCGCGGGCGACTAATCGTATTAACTGCGTTCGAACTGTTCCATTTTTCCTTTAACTTTTATAGTGGAGCTATTATTATTAATTATCTTATTATCTAGTAAGTACTACGTATAACAATATAATATCTCATAGAAAAATATATAAGCAAGTTCAAGCTGAATTATCCCGATGTTGCATTTGTACATATTAAAAATATAACTTTACAGTTTGCAACTGGTAGCTGTGGCAAGGAAGAATTTATGCAAAGTAGACTTAGGCAGATGAAAAAATAATACTACAATATGGGCTCAGTAATAGGCACGGGTCCACTCTCACTGCGGAAGGCGCTCACTAATTTGCTCCGGAGTACTTCCTCTTATTTCCCGTCGCCATCCCGGCGAAGACAGCCTATTTTTTTGCAAAAATATATTTTTAAAAATTTCAGTAATAGTAAATATAAAACATTCCATTTATTTCTTCTTGGCGTTTTTAATAAATAACTTTTAGCAATCTCTAAGTTAGAAGCAATATATATAAATGATAATAAATTACTTAAAAGAAAGCAGTGTCAATAAAATAGGTACTTATTTACAGATTTTTTCAATGTACATTTTTTTAGAGTTAATATTGATATCTTCATAATATATTTTTAACATCATCCGCCACCCAGATAAAGTAAAATAAACAGATAGAAGTTAATGTTCAATCACTCCGTTATACACTTTTTGTTGCTTTCTAGANTGCTCCCGCGGGCGACTAATCGTATTAACTGCGTTCGAACTGTTCCATTTTTCCTTTAACTTTTATAGTGGAGCTATTATTATTAATTATCTTATTATCTAGTAAGTACTACGTATAACAATATAATATCTCATAGAAAAATATATAAGCAAGTTCAAGCTGAATTATCCCGATGTTGCATTTGTACATATTAAAAATATAACTTTACAGTTTGCAACTGGTAGCTGTGGCAAGGAAGAATTTATGCAAAGTAGACTTAGGCAGATGAAAAAATAATACTACAATATGGGCTCAGTAATAGGCACGGGTCCACTCTCACTGCGGAAGGCGCTCACTAATTTGCTCCGGAGTACTTCCTCTTATTTCCCGTCGCCATCCCGGCGAAGACAGCCTATTTTTTTGCAAAAATATATTTTTTAAAATTTCAGTAATGGTAAATATAAAACATTCCATTTATTTCTTCTTGGCGTTTTTAATAAATAACTTTTAGCAATCTCTCAATTAGAAGCAATATATAAATGATAATAAATTACTTTTTAAAAAGGTGTGTTAATAAAGTAGGTACTAATTTACAGAATTTATCAATATTAATTTTTTTTAGAGTTAATATTGATATACGTATCTATCGTTATATACGATTTCATCATCCACCACCCATGTCCGTTTGATAAAGTAAAATAAACAGCTTATGTTCAATCACTCCGTTATACACTTTTCGTTGCTCTCTAGAAACATTGCATAGAGAGTTGAGTTGGCAAACTCAACACTGCATTTGTTACTAGGCCGGTGAAATGAAGTCAATTTTGAATTTAATCATACACCCGAGAGGAGCTGGAATCACGAAAAAATCACGTATGTAGATATATGATCAGCTATTAAGTTAACAATAATAACTATAGCTTAGAAAAACAGATTGTATACCTATATCTTAAATTATATAAAATAATAATATATGTTATAATCCATACAAATAGTATAACAAGCATGTCATAGCATATTTTTCCCATATAAAATATAATATTAACGTTTCTGTCGTGTCTATGCAAGTAAATCAGAAAATATAAGCTCATTAGTAATTACGAGGGCTGGCGCGGACGTGGCTAAATATTTTCTCGAGGCTCCCGCCCGGCCGCAGTAATTAAAAGAACGGAGGTCGCGCTGGAAGCTGGAGGGCTAAAGAAAATCAAAAATTATTGTCCACACATTTTCTTGAAAGAAATATTTTTTCCCATAATAGGGACCCTTCATTATGTGCGCTTATTTTTGGTTGACGGCACATTTTTGCTGCGTTCGTAATATACATACGAGTACATACATGCATAGTTATCACATTTAGTGCAAACTACTTGGATTTGGAGCAATTTAAATTGTTATACGTTTACAGAACGTGATAAGTAAATTTATTATCTTATAATTATTATTATTAAATCAAAAATAAGAAATTAAGATATAAATTTAAAATAAATTTCCATTAATTATACACCCAAAATTCGTTAAAGACATTAAGTCCACCAGAATAACTAGGCGCTTGGAAATCATCCAGTGAGCTCTAATTTCTGTGGAACATCATTGAAAATGACAGCGGGGCGTCATCCCCACTCCACTCCACAATGCGGCAATACTCACTACTCACCGTAATCGCACCGCAAACATTAATCGCGAAGCATTTTGTTAATGAGGTAAAAAACAACCTGACTTGAGTGGCGCGTCATTACGCGACGAGCGGAGCGGGCGCGGCGGCGGGCGCGGGAGCGGGGGCGGCAGCGGGCGCGGGCGAAGCTTTAATGACACCTGGTGAAAAGCCGAGATGAGTTATTTTTGAGAGGAAAAGGCGAACGTCGAGTGGGTTGGTTGTTTTACGTGGTGGTGGCGTTTTGTTCGAACTAACGAGGTCAATAGTTGAGCGTTCACGGCTCGCGGCGCGGCGGTAACAACTTGCCGCGTTTGTTATTCTAAGACTGTTCTCACACCGCGTTCATTTTTAACAACATATGCACTGAATTATTGAAATATACTCGTACCTACGTGGATGCGACGAGAGTTATATGTTTATCATTTGTAAAGAATATTTTTGTATAGTAATATACGATATTGTCGAGCCTGCTTAATTATGGCAACAAATTTGTATAATAATTAAAAAAACGCATATAGTTTATCTATTGTGTTGTGCCCTGTTGCTGCTCACATGTGGCTCTGTTGTCAATATCAAAACTAATTACTGTTTTAATTTAAAAATCTTTCTAATTAGGACTTTCTAGTAGCGATCGCAATTCAAAACTATTGTTAAATATAGTTCGAGTTGATTAGTAATGAATTGTTTAGCTAGATAATCAATTTAGAGAACTATATATTAGTCCCTTTAATGTTTCAACAACTCAACTGTTCATAGAAATTGTACTATGCCAATATTCAAACAGAATCATCGAAAAAACTTAAGTACTTTACAATAAAAAACAACATGTATGTATGGATCATACTCACTAAAAAAATATGGAAAAAAATTAATTATTATTTATGAAAATTTCTACATCATGTAATTAGCTTTAGTAAATTATATACACAGTAAATTCTGTAAAATGAGATAGCAGAACACGCTGTATCCCGTATTTAGCAGTGTAGGCAGAGAGAGCCTAGAGTTAAGACACTCTGATCCACGCTTTCCGCCAAATTCTTGAGGCTCGCCAGAGCAAAAATTCAATACAACCTATAAAAAACAATCATTTTCTTTAGGAGTTAAGAATGTTTTGAGTATTGTACCTATTTTTATAGGTTAAATACCTAACAGTTAGGTGCGAGTTGCACTTGCTCACTTGCGGGAGTACACTTTATAAAAGAAATATAAATATAAATTTTGATATTTTGCTTAACATATATTTTAATAAATTGGACAAGATAGTGACCCAGGACTACGAGTAGGTATAGCATATAGATGAATTATTAAAATTACAATAAAAACATGAAATTATAAACAAACAACATTTTTATAACACGACAGAACCTAAAAGATATAATCGCAAACACGTGTACATTCTCATAAAGTCACGCCATTCAAAACCACATTTAGCTATGTAAAAACCAAAAACCTGCCTTAGAATATAAAAGCTTCTCGATTTTCATTAAAAAAATTAAAATAAAATAGTATAAAGTTGATCAGAGGCACCGATACGCTACCGCTTACGCACTCTTTGTCCGCGATGATAATAAACATCAAACAAAGACGGTAGCTTCGAACATGCTCTTGAAAAAATGTTTTTTTAGCCTTATTTAGTTCCCAAGCTCCCGTGGCCCCGATTTTTATTACAAGTAAATTGATATGTGCGATACCTATTACAATTAGGTATGAAATGTACGAAAGGTAGTTTCTGTTTAGGTTGATTTAATATTGTGTTTCTGTCTGATATGTGATATTGGTGATGTAATTTTTCGTAAGTCCATTTTTTAATAAATTTAGACTTAGGTTCTTAGATATTGAGAATACAATAAAAATATAGTATAATACCCACTGGAGAAAAATTATGTTCAGAGCATCAAATTAAAATAAATCTAAATATTAGGTATAAAATTTTAATAAATCCATAAAGAAAGCAACAAAGCCTGAAAATCGTCATTATTAATTTACACGTGCTATTTGTGATTCTTTGTGTTTATTTTCATGTAGGTAGTCCTTAAAACTACCAACCTAATAATATTGTACATTCGATAAAAAAAATATTTATGGATTACGTAAGTATATCAACATACCTTAACTATTTAATTATAAAATATTATTTAAATATTTACAATTTTATACTTTATACTTTATTTACAATTTTTTTCATTAAATGTTTTTAATATGAGCCGATACGAGACATACCTACACAGCACGACTATCAAAACTTGCAACTAAATTCAAATCTGCGACCAACTTTAATTCGTATGCTAATCGTATTGGAATACAAACACCGTCAATTACAAATGGTCATACATATTAATTTTTGCTAACTCTGTTCGTAAAATAATAAAATAAAAAAAAACTTTTCAGCCGGACTGTACCGGCGCACCTGGGACGCCGGGGGCTCTTATTCAAATGCAAATCAAACGTTCCATTTTAAAAATCTACCATCTCGACTCTCCTTGCTTCCGGAATGACTTATGTCCTCAGCCAGCCCATGCGGCAATAGCGTGCCAATCAAAGTTAAAACCTATTTAAATATTTATTGAGTCGAATTCGCTATAACAACTTATGTCACATATAATTTATTGATATTAACATCGATTGTCGTTTGAGACCTTTTAGGGCAAATTTGGAGTACCCAGGTGTGCTCCCGATCCGGTTAAGGGAAGCGTCCTTGTTAGGGAATCTCATGTATATGGTTTAATGGTTTGTTTTTAATTTCATTTTTACATTCAGCGAGGCGAAGTCGTAAGTTATTGACGATAAAACTTTTTATGTAGTATATATTAGATTTTTATATAGGATTTATAAGTTTTATGTTATTTTATAGCGGCCATAAAATATTTCTTAGATCTTGTTTTCGACGTTTCATTAAATTAATATTAAACTTTAGTGTTAAGTAATTAAAAGAACAGCGTAGAAAATCATTACATAATGGTTTTATTAGGTAGGTATCTATCTACTCATTGAGATATATGTTTAGGAATGTAGGTATAGGTATGACATAAAACGTGCATTACAAAATTTGAAATATACACTAACGTAGAAAAAGAAAAAAGATAAGAAAATTGCATCGATGCAATTTAATCTTTATTTTCTTTTACTTTTCAACTGTAATCTGTATCCCGTATATGCATAGCAGAGTAGAAAGATGTAACCTAGGCAAGTGTTGAGAAACTCCATTCCCCACTTTCCACCGAATTTTCGAGGCATTGCGTGTTGATGTCAAAGCCGCACTTTTCCTTGTTATATATTATAAGAAATTAAAATATTAAATTTTTCATGTCCCTGAGTGGGAATCGAACCCAATACAGTAGATATATTCTTTTTGATAAAAAGGTACAATAATTTTGGTACAAAAAAAAATAGGTACATAGTTTTTACTTAGGTATATAAAAATTACATTTATTAAATAAAACATATTTTGTAATATTCACTTGTTTTCGAAAATAACAAAAGTATGTAGATAAATAAGAGTTAATTTTCTTATTATATAAATATAGAGTTATTTGGTTGTCACTGCTACATTACACACAGCCAATAGAAATATTTGTGTTTATGTACCATACACAAATGTAGGTATAATGTAAAATAACTTTTTAATCTATGATATTAATCTAGAATCTATGATTACTTACATATGTCAGACATAAAACAATCAATGAATGATAGAGATTGCAATACAGGACCAATATCTTGAATATCTATAAATCGCTTACCATCTACAAATCTTACAATCAAATGTAGGAAGTTCGAGTTATTTCAATATTTTTCTATCAGTCCACACACATTAGGAGTCATTACCACAGCTTACTCCATTGTTGTTTTGTGACGGGGTCGATGCCCTCCGTAATTACACGTGCAAAGTTAGCACCTATTGTTCTGGCTTTCAAATCATTATGTCACAACTCACTAGTCCTTTTATATATTATGTATACTAAATAAAAGTTAATTAAATTAATTATTTACATTCAACAGCTTCCGGTTAGATTATAATAATTTTGAGTGATAATTGCGATACAATATTTTAATTTAACAGATATTATAATAAATTACAGCTTTGAGCTTATTAAAATTAGTGTATCCATACCAAAAAATATTATTATTTATTATTAAATTTTATTATTCCAATTTATATACGTTTCTAAAAAAGTATTTTTCAATTACTTTATTTCATTTTAAGCGTCGTCTATCAATAACTAAATGAAATGAAAGTGATTTAATAGAATTAAGTTTCTCAGAAAATTATTGATAAAAAAAACAAGAAATATGTAGATCATAATCGATCAGTGGACCTCACACCAAAGAGCCAGACAGCGTGGCACCGACACACCCTGTATCAAAACCATTCATTCCAACACTTTCGATTTAATATACCTACTGACGTTCCTTTCCCACTATTGTAGCTATTAATCAATTCTCCTAGTTGGACGTAAGTAGTTATTTTTTTGTAAATGTGCGATTTTGGACTAGCAAGATTTATAGCATCATAAATAATATTTTGAAATAGAAAAAAATCTTAAAATGGCATTCCTTTAACAACTGTGAAGGTGTGAACGTGTTAATTTAAGGTATGAAACAAATTTATGTTTTTCATTCTTTGGTTAATATAAAAAAAATATCATCATTCCTACCTAATGGAAGAGAATACAGATTAAAACATAGTCTAACATTGCAATATGACACTTATCGCAACCAATAATAAGTAAAAAATATGCTTATTTATGTAATATACCACATTGATCACATATTATCAAAACCGCTCTTAAAGAAAAATACCGACAAAGAATTTAAACAAGTACCTATTAATTAATTAATCATCTGTCATCGCTCTTGTCATCTAAAATTTCGATTAATAAAGTTATTTTTACCGTACAACCTCTTTCGTGAGTTCTCCATTCAACGTGACACTGGCGAAGTGATTTTGTGCTCAACTGGCACGCTCGGAACGCCAATAGAAAGAACAGAACAGAACAGAATAAAGTTATTATAAAAAAAACAAGTTCATATCATAAGCCAACACAAATAGCTATTACCTACTTACTACCTACATTCCTCTATCAATAAAGCTAATAGTTTTCTCGAGTTTCACAAATACATGATTTAGCGCTCAAAAGTTAGGCAGTAAATCAACGTTTATCGTAGCATTGCCAATATTCTTCTCATTATGATCTCGACGAGCCATTGCTCTCTCATTACCCACGGCCATTTGCAGTTTGAGAGTTTAAAATAAATAATTTTTATGACGCCATCTGTCATGTGCGATGTAAAACTTTAATGGCGATGGACCAGGAGTCGACTCTCGCTCATGTCATTTTTCCATTGACGTTTACTGTCAATGAAACATAAGTTACTGTTAATACGTCGCGTCGGTACTAGTAGGTACATGTAGGGGTTTTCTCATTATAGTGTCAATATCTTATATTATTATTCCAATGTTAGGATTTATTATTTTATTTGGATACTTTGCATAACATTTAATTTTTATATACTAGTTGACTGTATTTAAAAAAATGTATTTTAAATAGTTTGTGGTAAGATAATTTCAATTATAGTATAAAATAAATTATATGATCAGTAGTGGCGCTGGGACACAGAGTGTGATTGTAAAACCGACTGGTGGTGGGTTCGATCCCCACTCGAGGAGATGAAATATTTATTTAAATTTATATTTCCATTTCTTAGCTCTGGTGTCGAGGCAAAGCGCGGCGTTGAGTTCTGCCACTCAACACGCAATGCGTTCAGAATTCAGCAGGAAGTGGAGAACGGAGTGTCTTAACACTAGGTTCCCTCTGCCTACCCTGCTGTATGCGGGATACAACATGAAGCTGATTTTAAATGATAATGAAATACACGAAACGTCTCTAGAATGTAGAGAATGGGGAAATATTAACAAATATGTATATCGATAGTATCTGCTTACACGAGTATTAATCTTATAATATATATTATTAGACCCCGTAAAGCCAAGTTTCTCGAGCCTATCGAATGTGATACAAAAATAAGCTTTTAATGTCAAACCTTTTAATGCGGCGTAGAGATGTGCGCACACGTGCTGAGTGCCGAGTGCTGACCTTGCGAGTACATGTGTTTCGGATTACAAACATGCCTGTACTTACTTTTTTATTTGTCCTTGGCTTGTTACCATGCCTACAAGAAAATTATATATTAACGTTATGCATGAATGAATCTATTACCAACCTTATTCGAGATTTACGTTAATATGTATTATTCACTCTTTCCTTTCTATGTGTTTTTATAGTCGCCATATTTTCAGCATAATTCTCAATGTTCATACGACATTAGTAAATAAATAATACACTTCACTAACAATATTATCATATTTAGTTTTACATTAGTCACAATTTATATTAATTTATAGTTTTTATGCCTCTTTAACACCTCACCGTATGTATTCCAGCAATGTAATGTCGTGGACAATATAAAAACAAAAGAAGGTTATTTTTAGATTCAAATAATGGTTCTAATAGAGAAGAGAATCAATCAGAAGTTATTTGTATATTAAGAGCATTCAGTATTTAATAAATCATATTTGCGGTTTTACTAATATACATGTATATTTATTAATAACTAGCGGACGCGCGCAGCTTCGCCTGCCTATTTAAGAGTGAATTCTAATAATCCATGAAACATGTGTTCAATGAAATATTTTTAAGTCTAAATTTCAAATTTTATAAAAATAGGTGGCGATTTAAAGATTTTTCCATACAAACTTTCAACCCCTTATTTGCACCCTTAGGGGGTGAATT
>JAKRZM010000941.1:569963-614489 GCA_036379175.1 Heliconius cydno galanthus | reverse complement strand
CTCCTTTATCGTTCAGTGAACGTTCCATAAAAATCGGTTCAGCAGTTGCGGAGATCTGCCCGGACAAACAAAAAGAATATACAGTATATTTAATATGTATGTAAAGATTTCTGTAAACGTTCAAATTGTTTAAATTAAAAATATATGAAACAATTGCAGAATTTTTACATATTTTTTTTTAGTATAGGTATTCATGGACGTACCTACTCGTATTTTAGACTAATAAAAATAACAATATAAATAAATATTTGAATACTACTAACATACCGATATGTACCTACACATATCATTTTGTATTGGGACGAAAAAAATAAAATAAATGTATGCCAACCCTAACCTGTAAAGCTTCGTCGACCAATTACTTTGAAAGACTCCTATAACATGGAGGAGGTATTTCAATTTAGCTTATTGGCTCATGTGCGCGGGATTTTGACAATTTCTTCCTGTCCGCGCCTCGTCCTTTCCATTCCATCTATCATTTTAGGAGAAAATGTAAAGATATTTTAGATGTCCTCCTAAAAGGAAATTATATAGATATTTGACGTACAAATTATTAGATTACGTAAAAAAGTTAATAAAAATCTGTATGTACTTTTGGTTCGCGAGTTCTATAATAAATAATACGCTTCATTATTTTTTTTTATTGTTAGTAAATTACAGTGGTAGTATTCTGTATTCACTAAACTGATAACTAGATATTATATTAGATAATATGATCTCTCCTTCCACATAAGTATAGCAGGATAGACAGAAGTAACCTGGGAACCTAGTGCTAAGACACTTCGTTCCTATTAAAAAAACTATATATTTTTTTATTTATTTGATTCTAAATTCAAATTTAACCTGTACTACGCCAAGATGAGTAAGCATGCTATAAATGCATTCTGCTTCGTTGAATGACCGTGCTATCTTTACGGTTCGGTTTTCGGTTATCTATAAACCTAAAAATATTTTATAAACCAAAATATGGCTATTGTTAAACATTAAAAAAAATATTTAAACATATTACCACATACTTACATTTGCATTTACTATTGTTAGCTAATAAATAATTATTATGAAGCTCCAGAGCTTTCAGAATTCGGCAGAAAGTAGGAGACGGATATATAAAGCTTACTTATTTCACTATTTTTTTAAAATAAGTAATTTTAAAAAAAGTTGTGAAATTATTCTTTCCCTGAATATCAAAATTTAAAAAAAAAACAAATACTTGTACTTTTGACCCAATTACATTGTATTATCACAAAGAAAAATTGATAATACTTATCAATCTGTCCTCCATTCTAGATTTCGTTCCACATAACTAAGGGCACGTGCACACGCAGCTATCGCTTTCTGCATCATTAGGTGGCCGCAACATTATCGCCGCCAGTCGCACATTTCTCACACTTCAGCTACGTGGCTGACCCAATGTTAACTTATCTGACTACTTGACAAGTATATATTGACATTGACAGTTATAGTTAGATTAAATTTAAACTTTTAATATTCTAGATTTTTTGTTCCCTTTTAGCCCAATCAATATCATCTATTTGAAGCACTAACTACGAGTATTATCTTAAACTAAATTAAAAGAACCTCTTAAAAGATTTACTTAAATTGAATGTCTAAACAAGTTGTAGCCTATAGCTTCGCTTGCGTGAACTACAAATCGTAAGAGATCATTTTTTTCCTATAATTTTCTTTACAGCATGGTGCGGTAGGCTAACACAGATTAGAGACGACAATTTAACATAACAAAAGAAACGGAAGAGATATCAATATCAATTATTATAATTCCTGAAGAAAATTCAATATTAACAGCGATTCCTTACAAGGTCTATTGTTTGTCCACAAATATACGAACTCATTGTACCTGCACTGCCGCTGCCGCTTTAATTTACGCGCCCCCCGCGGATCAGGGACAATATTCAAATAAGACTTCATCTATTACGTACCTTATAGTGTACGCGTTATCTATAGCTTCGATCGGCAACCCCTACGGCAACAACCCCTGGTGTCCCGTGCTGCCTAAGATGTTTAGGGGTGGTATAATCAAATAATACTGAACACAGATTGATATAATTAATTATTAAATCAATGTTTATATAATTTTTACTGCTTCACTTGTGTTTGAGGTAAAGCGGCGAAAATTGTTTTTAAAATATTTATTCTTTACTTTTACCTAGAGATGCAGCTTAGTGATTAATAAAGATATATGCTAAATTAAGACAGGCCGTCGCGTCGTGGCGCAGCGGCACAATGGTGTGACTGTAACGCGACGGTTATGGGTTCGATCCCTACTCCTACTCGAGGGAGTGAAATATTTATTTACGATCATATTCCATTTCTTCGCTCTGGTGTCGAGGCAAAGCGCGGCGTTGAGTTCAGCCATTCAACACGTAATGTCTCCGGCATTCGGCAGAAAGTGGGGAACGGAGTGTCTTAAAACTAGGTTCTCTCTGCCTACCCTGCTGTGTGCGGGATAAAGCGTGAAGCTGAAAAAAAAAATGACCAACCAATGATTTTATCGAACATGTAGGGTAGGTATACCTATGTTTTTATTAAAAAGCATTTGTAATGAATTTATATGTACAGTTATTATAAATTTCACATTAAATACATTAACGAGTAGAGACAAAAATATATGAGTTTGCAGTAAAAGCAGTATAAAACATAAAATATAGTGAAATCCATAATTAACGTGTTAATTAAGTGCTCGCGTTCAAACTAGGTCGTCTAGGCTGTTTGTTGAAAAGATTAAGATCAACGTTTCGTTCTTTGGAAATTGCTGAAATAGATCATAGAAGTCACTGGCTCTTCACTACACAGAAACACTTGTAACTTTGCAGTTAGTATTTCAGCTTTTCCTACAAGCACTTTTATTTTATTTTCGATATAATTTAACAATTTGACATTTATATGGCGATTAATATTGTCTGAGAATAAAAAATAATATTAAAATAGCTATTTTGTTGAATTATTTTATTATTTTCCTCAATTTCATGTTTTCATATTAAATGGATTTACCTTAGGCCAATAAATCCAAACTGCAAAACAGCTTCATAAATTTAGAAGCAATTCAGTAATGCTTCTGCAATATCGTATGTAAAATTGTATACCTGCGTATTTCCATTGCGTATAAAGCACAAATAGTACTTAAATTGGCGTAGTCATTTCATGCAGTGATTGAAATACCCCAATCTGAGGAGGAGGGCGTGGAGGGGGTGGTTTTTTCAACAACCCTTGAGGTGCCCCGCTGCGCTGCTCAGACACATGACCGTGTCAATCAGCGGTATGAATTAATATTATTATTCCTTGTGTGTCTTTGACAGCTCTGTGGATTTCTATATTATAGTTGATTTTGTAGGAGCAGGTTTTTTTTTTAAATATAGTTTACAAAAAAAAGCTTTTTAGTTTGTTTTATTATAGGTATACTATGCAGGTATTTACTTATTATAAGGCTTCCTGATATAATTGCCCCTCTTGTTGCAATGATACAAACACTTCTTTACGTCATAAACAAAAAAATTATTGTATACATTTTTTAAAAGTAATAATTCGAGTAACGATTAATGACCGAAATGTATATTTGAATCGCAATTTTAATTTTTCAGAGCGGGCACTGATTTGATGGTGCTCTTTGTGAAAAATAATATCGTGCGGATCATCGGAGCTGCACCCCGCATCATCCACAATGCGGCCGATTTAAAATATTGGATAGAGTTAGTGTTACGATACAACAGGTTTGTTTTAATACACTTCTACAATCACTTGTAATGTATTTTTGGATGGTCCAGGTGTATTGATTTCAAATATCATTTGGGGAACTCGGTCAAATATAGATGTAAATGTGTCGATTGTTTTAAGTTTTTTTCTTAGCGATTTGTCTAATATCAATTAAGTTTTAATTGTATCGATCTTTAACTTCAGAATGAAAGAAAGTTAACAGCAATCTTTTAAATATGCAATTATAATTGATAATAGAAATATTTAAATATTTGCACGTCGGTAGCGCATCGCCCCTCAGTAATCACAAGAGACTATCATAAACGTCAGCTTAAACACTCGTCGGATAGTAAATAAACACATAACAAAATAATAAATTCAACGCAACATATGGTATGTATGGCCCCGAAACGAAATTGGGACTTTCGGATCGTTGTGAAGGGTGAACTTGTTGCGCGATTTGTGAAACAATTATATGACCACATACATATTTTTTCATTTTAAAACCTAAAGTATAAAAAAATATCTGAATTTTGCAAACTCTCATAGGTATCTGTTACAACCTAACCTCCTTCCTTACCTCACTCCTGCGTTAGAAATATTTTCATTGAAGTGTAAATTTACAAATGTGTGTATAGCAAGTACAAAATGAAAAATGTTTTTGGGTAATTTAAACAATAATTAATTCTAAACAATTTTCTAAAAAATATATTATTAATAGTATTTATATAATATTTTAAGTAAAGAAAAAACATTCACAATACAACACAAGTTGGGCGACCAGTCAACAAATTGCAACAACTCGTTTAATGCAGCTCCCGCGATGCGTCGAGTGGTGTATCGAAACTCGAGTAATAATCGAACCCTCGCGGTGTCCCGCACTCAATCTCGGGGAATTGTACGGTTATGGTACCCACAGTTAACACTAAACTATTCAAAAATGAACTCTAATACTTAATAAATAAGAGCACATATTTATTTTAGAACAGCCTGAGCTTGTTGGTCAAGGTATTCCCTCTGTTGGGGTGACAATCCAAAGAATTGTAGACGGTTATTGAATTTCTTAGCACTTTTTTCGTCTTCATTTGATTTGGACTTCATTGACGTTATTGTGTTTTGACGACTGCATAATTTGTTTACAATAAGAGACCGATCTTAGATTATTTAAACAATAGAAAGGTCTTCAAATATCTAACTAAAATGCAATAAAATTGTAATTTAATTTATATTACTAGGTTTGATTATGTTTATTTGAAATTAATATATAAAGGAAAACATTTTACATTAAATATCTCTAATAGTTTATGTATTTTCTGAAATTATAGGACAAAAATAACATATTCATCCTAATATATTTATTCATACTTTTGGTAGTAAATCTTTTTTCGGATAAATTGTTTCACGAGTGTAGCGCAGGCAAATCGCATGGGAAGCTACCCGCTTGGACATCCTGAGGGGTGCTGGCTGCCCGCGCCGGCGCGCAGTGGTGCGCGCTCGTGCACATTGCTGTACGTTTATTAATACTAGCGCTACTACCGCGGGTTTATTTCGTTTTTCGTAAATATATATTAATTTGTTGGAAAATTGGTAGTGCGAATGATATTGTGATTTAAATTAAATGATCTTTTATAACTAAGAAAAGTTATTTTATTTATTTTTTTAGCTTCACGCTGTATCCCGCTCATAGCTATTTAGAGGGAATTTAGTAATCTAGTGCTAAAACACTCCATTCCCCATTAGGACACTTCTTTTTCCTATTTTAACCACCGAATTCTTGAGGCAAGTGTTGAATGGCGGAACTCTACGTCGCGCTTTGCTTCGTTATCAGGGTCAGGAAATGAAAAGATTATATTTCCCTCGAGTGGAAACCTAACCCACACCCATCGCACGCTTGTGCCTCAAAGTCAAAACAATTTCAATAAAATAATTAACTATTTCATAGATCTTTATAAAATAAATGGATGTTAGATATAGTTTAGATCTGTCACGCTAAGTCCTCTTTTCAATTACGACGGCGAGCGGCCAGAATTAATTCGTCCATATCTCGATTTGCGATACAAGTAGCGGATTACGAGGCGATTTGCTCGGGCAATCGCATCAATGTCACTGGATGTTGTGGCAAAGACTGGCACGGTTGAAGGTAGATACTACATAACTAAACAAACTTACAATGAAATATCAAAATTAACTTAAATTAAGTATAAGTAAATAGAATTCATCATATATAGGGTTTTGTTTAAGGTTTATTTTTTTTCTAAATTACCTTTATATATTAAAGTAACGACTTTTTTTCCAAAATACCTTACCAAATTAATAAAGAACGATTTTTGTTAATAAAATGTTTGACGAAGCTTACAAAGATGTGAAGACTCTAATGTTACTTTTATGTATGTATTAGAAGAGTGTAACATCTGAGTGAAATATTCTTTGACAGTGCTTTGGCACATTTTGATCAGAAGCAGTGGTCTCGTGGTAATGGAGTGCCAGTGGCGGCGCGTGGCGATCGCCCTGCGCGCACGCCGTCGCATGCGCGCACGTGACACCACTCCCGTCGATTATATGCTACCTTCATGTGAAAAATATTAAAATATAAAACGAGATGGAATATTGGCAAAAATATTTACCAAAAATACGTAAAATATTCAACCATCACGTGTTCAATTACATATATAGAGAATTTTACAATGTACACCCATACATGCCTATATATGTCTTGAAAAGTCACTGGAAAAATTGGCACGCCAATAAACTTCGAGAGCATTCACGAGCTCCTACGTAACCGCAAAATGCCTGTATAGCGAACAGTGTATAGGAGTGCGCTGAACGAAAAGTAATATCTAGGTGTCAACTGCAGGCGATAATCGTGGGGTAAAAAATAGCTCCCAGACCTCGACACTATTTCCACCCTTGCCGGTATCTCGGCGTTTATCGGCGATAGCATCTGAGTGAGACATCGCTGGTGACGTTTGAAATATGATCGGCGGAGTCCCGGGGGCCCGGGGGCCCGGCCGGGGTACGGGAGGCCACGTGCGACGCATATTCAAATCAGCACCGCACGCGCGCGACCCCCGTGTTGGCTAAATACACCCGCGCCGCCCGGCCCACCCACTTACCAGGGGTCGGCCCTATGTAATCGAATTTGAAAATTATTCTAAAACACTGAATAATGTATTTGGTAGGGACCCGTGGCCGGAGGCGGCGCACGGCTCGCGCTGATTTTTAAAATAAATTAAACTTAATCAAGTGGGTTCGCGCACCTAAACGGATTAACTTGGCGTTCATTTGACTCCAGGACTGTTTACTCTGAACATGAGGGGTGACAGCTTGTAGGTTATTTGAAACGTTATCAGGTATAAATTATTAAGATACAATCCTAAGCGCGAAAGTAAGCAAGGGTTCCTAAAATTAAATAGTTGATTTTAGTTGAAGTTTCCTCTTAAATTTCAAATCCATATCTTTTTTTTATTTTATTTATAAAAAATACCTAGATGTCCAAAATTTCATCTCTTAAAGCTCATAATACCTAAATTGCGATCGTCAGCTTGAAATTTTATATTTTCACTTTTCTTCTAAGCAAGTATATTCAGCGCAAAATTAATTTACAGGATTTGTCTTTTTCATACTGACGCATACCTATTACCAAAATCACAGAGAAAACTTTTCACTAGCATTCACATATAGAAACATTGTGGCCCAACCCGTGTTTTATGGAACTATACCCAAAATACGAAAATATTTTTAAGAGCACAGGACCGAAAGGTGATTTGAATCTACAGCCATCACAGGCAATCGTGCAAGTCATGCATACTCTACCATATACTATATTAGGTGCAATATGTGAATCTAAAAAGTCTAGACGAATTTAACAACAACATACAAAGAATACTGAAATTCTTAAACAACTTACTGGCCGACCCTCTCATATCAACAAAAACTAATAAAATTTATGAATCGCACCGAAATTTGCCAAATTTATATTTCAAAATTAAATATTGAATAAGACAATATTAGTTCATTCGGCACATTAAGTTTTATAGCGGCATGAATACATTTTCCTCGGTGCGATTTGGCACGCACTGAGGCCCCGCCATTAGCGCCCGATATGAAATTAAAATTAAAATATATATAAAAAACTACTACGAGCACTCTCCACAGACCGCTGAGGGGCAGCCCTAAAGATTTGCAACTATAGACGTCATTAGAGACGATTTTATTCAATTTTATGATTCTTATTGACTTTTTTTTGGTTTTTGAAGTTTTAGATTGTAAAATATCGTAAAATATTTTGAATTATGCTTTGTTATTATCCTTCATAATAATAAATTGTTGAAAATAGTTTTAAAACGTTAATCATAGTATTTATACTGGAAGGTCAGTTATATAGTTAAGGATAAAAATAAAATAGCTTTTATCAAAAAAAGATTTCTAGGTGCTATCATACATTAAAATTAACAAACTATTGACACACCAACAACGACTCCACGGAATCGTTTGTAAACTATCATGTAGCGGTGTACAGCAGGGGTACTACTCGATGATTTGGTTTTTCGATTCGTTACGCCGTCAAACTACCCTCGAAAGCGTACCCTTGAATATGTTCCCTCGCCTTGAATATTATTTATACGTTTGTTAAGTGGAGTTGTATGCCGGATTATGGCCTGGAGCTCAGCACTTCAACAAACATCGGTTATGATTTCTAATATCGATCGGGATTTTAACGACTCTTATGGCTCGTGATGAGTCCTCTTAACGGATGCTAAATTGAAAATATCGTTTTACGTTCAAAGTAAGCTCTAGTTGCTTATAATTCAAAATAATATTACCTACTTACGCGCTAAATACTAAATGTGTTAGAGCCTCGTTCAAAATTACTAAATGTTCACAGCCGATTTCAGTTTAGTAATGTTCGAAAGTGTAAATGAAAAAAAAACCATTGTATTCTAAACTTTTTCTTTTTAGTTAAAAAAAAAATATATATAAAAGTATCATTCACCTTATGTCAGACAAGCTTAGGAAAGTAGTGAAATAAAAATGAAACAGTTAATATTCAACATATTTGTAAAGTGACTAAAAAAAGGGGAAAAAAGCAAGCATATTCTGCTCCCAAACAAGCTGCAGTTAGGTATGCAAGGCAAACATATTTTCTCTTGAGACTAGAACGGTGAGCAAACAGTAGCCAACAGGAGCGAAGGTTGGGCCGTGTTTACCTGCGCCGCGTCGCCTGCCCTCATATATTAAACATGGCCAGGTCTACCTTACTTCGCTCTCTCGTTCCTCCCCGTACACTCGCCCTCTACTTGGGCCGAGCGATGACCGCTATGCAATTTGCCTAAACTGAGAAACTATTTTTAGATACTTTTTACTATACACAATACATGTAACAATAAGGAAAAGGTGAAAATATGTTTTTATAGTTTGTTGTTAAATGTTAAAAACTAAATTTTAAAAATATAGAAATGTATTTATATAAATATCTTGTTAATGAGTGCTACGGTGACTAAGTAAATAAAGAACAAAGTAATTGCAACTATAACGTAT
This sequence comes from Heliconius cydno galanthus, assembly GCA_036379175.1. Taxonomy (NCBI): domain Eukaryota; kingdom Metazoa; phylum Arthropoda; class Insecta; order Lepidoptera; family Nymphalidae; genus Heliconius; species Heliconius cydno. Next base: position 605,243 of record JAKRZM010000941.1, on the reverse strand, counting down.
AATATACCAGCAACCACCCATACGACTGTCGTCACGGATCCGCCCTCGTTAGCCGGAGTACGCAACGCTGTCGTACAACAACGAATACCGCAACCTCAAAAGACACAAATCCCCGCCACCAAACGCGAAACCTCGCAACATAATGTTTCTTTTACCGTAATGAATCCGTTTTCAGCAATTTTACATGAACATAAAAATAAGGTCGCGGCAGTTAACACGTTTATCGGGCGCTCATTAAAGCGGAGGGCGATCTTGCTTCGGAGTCGTTAAGCGCGCAATAGTTCGCGAGATCCTCGTAAAAAATATCTCGCAACCGACTTTACGAGCGCCCTTTGTGAATGCATCATTAAATTTCCATCTAAATTTAAATTACGGAACGGTGCGATCCGACGCGCTCTCTCTCACGTGTTTCTGTTTTCCCAGTCGGTGGAAATGTTATAATTGCTGCACAGAGAGACGCAGCCGAGTCGAGAATTTGAAAAAAAGATGACGTCAGTCGGAATTATCTTCAGCGCAGCGCAATTGAAACGGCTTTGCGACGGGCTTAGTGAAAAAGTTGGCGTTCGTTTTAATAATTCCGGCTCCGGCGCCTCGTCAGAATGCCGTTGTCACTTCGCGGATTAAGCGCCGACACGGTTGAGTTGGGATTTGAGAGTTATTTTAATTTGCATTTTTCGTATAATTCGGAAAAAACGTGCAACGGATTCCTTTCATATTGTGAAAAGTTACAACGTGTTTACATGCTAGAGGTTTACGAGCTACGGAGGCCGAGAATGAGGGTCAAAGTCGTTTGTATGCGAATGTACGCTCTAAGAAAGACATAAAGAGGGCAGGTGAAAGACGAGTGCTGTGGACCGTCTATTTAGATAAGCTTATCGTGACATACATGAAAAACTGTTGATTTCGAAAAAACACAAATGTAAAAATCTTGCCTTCTTGACAACCGCATAAATAACAATTTGAAATTGATAAATAAAATAAAACAAAAATCAATTCACTCGATGAGGTGAAATAATTTGCGAATCACTTAAAAGTCCAAATTCCTCGTTGTCAGCTTCCCTCCCGAATTCGACTTTGGGATGGCGAATAAAACTGAGAATAAATTGTGACTGGATAAAGCAATATTTGTTTATCTACCCCCGCATTACGGCGGTGGCGGCCATTAGCGGGATGCAAATAACGTCTTGTCATTTTTACTTTCTTATTTTTCCTCATTGCTTTGGATTTGTGCTACTTGCTGCCTCTTGTGAACGTCCTGATACAATATTAAAGTAGGCTATTTGATTTTTTTTTCGATGATATAAAATATAAATTGTATTCTTATAGATTCTTTTAAACTATAACTTTTAAAAAAGTCGATACATATTTCGTGTATAAAAAAGTGTGCTGGTAACATATTTAAATTTATAAGACACTCAAGTATGAAGAATGTGCCGGTACCGAAACGCCTCTATACTTCAGGCCTCTAGACCTCCAGACTTCTAGGCCAAGACAAGTGTCAGTATGGCCTTATTACCCCAATTTGAAATCTTCAATTTAGTAAGCAAGTACGTTGGCTTTAGAGAAAAATTTCATACTTTTATTTTAAAACTAAGCTTTGAAATTTGTATTTTAAATTTTTCTAATTTATTTAATGAATAAAAAAATTGCATTCATTCAGGTATATTTCTCAAGTTTATTTTCAAAATAAGACAGATATTCTATTTACTTATATTATACACCTTAGGTGACCCAAATATTAAATAATTGGACTTAATCTGTCATTTCATTTATTATTTTTTAATCTATAAGATTGATATTATAAAATTGTCATCCAATCAATTCTGCTACCATTACTTTTTAATTTAAATTTAATACTTTTTATTTCAATGCCAAAATTACTTTTATATTAAAAATCTTTGGAAAATATAAAATATTACATTTTTACTTGGAAAAATGCGTCCATAATGTAATTGTTATAGCCAATAACAAAGACATATAAAATGTGATAACCCGAGGCTCTTAGGGACGTTTATGAGCGTATAAACGTGTCTACATTGTTTTTAGCGGCTTCGACGATGACTGTACAACTGTTGACACTGAAATGATCATATAAATCCAAATGACCCCGAGGCTTTTGAAATGTTTACGAGAGTCACCCGCGTGTGTATTTATTTTTGTATGAATTAAATAGTTTTGGATCTAGTTTCTTTATTTTACAAGAATATTTATTAGTCTTCAATTATTTAATCATTAGTTATATTATATATTATTTTACATTTTATAACAAGACGAAGCGTATCGTTGAATTCCGCTATTCAACATGCAATGTGTGCAAAATTTGGTGGAAAGTGGAGAACGGAGGGTTTTAACACTAACTGATTTCTGATCGTTCTATGTGCGGGATACAGAGTTAAGTAAAAAAAAATATTAAAATATAAAATATTTAATATACTACTCGTCCTTATAATATATTAAAAAATAAAGAAATATCGTGCATAGTAACAGTCACAAGCGTACCTTAGGGAATGATTGAATGAACCATTCTGTAGCGGAAGGGTCGGCGTTGGCGTGGGCAGCCATAAGTTTCGCGCAACAAGATGCGTGCGCGCCACCGCTAACTACCGCCGTGGTATACAGTATGTTCCTAATAATATTTTTACATCCCTAACCCTTAAAATAAGTGTTTATAAATTTTAAATTAATCAAAAAAAGTCTAAAAAATTATCTTAGCATTTTTTGTTTTTCATAACTTTTTAAAGCTCGTACATTAGTAGAATAATTTTGTTTTGCAAAAAAACACGTATAATAAAATTCTATCAGTTTAGTTTTATCAGATTTATCTACCTAAGGAACAGCCAACATAATAAAAATATAACATAAACACAATTAAAAGCCAAACATCCTCTATAACGAGTACCGCAAATCCAAATCATAACTATATCCGAGCATGCCACTGGATCGCTCTTTATGACCTATAAACGTGTAATTCACGCCACCTTAATCCCTCCAGCTCAAATAAATCTGGATTAGCTGGCCCTCCGCGATTGTGCCTTACCTGATTACACTGTTAACAATTGTAATTGAAAAATAAAATGCAGATCTGGCAACTTGGCTTTTTAAACATCCGAGCGTTTAGTTGCAACGAGATTGCGTTTCTTTTTTTTGCAATTTAATTTAGAACTTCCATAAACTAATAAGCCCGCGTTTCATATATAAAGCTAACTTTGTGTTTATTTAGAGATAAAATGTGTTAAAAGTGTTTTTTGAGAAATTTGTATAATAGAGCACTGTAAATAAATAATTAAAATTAATTTAGATATGTTAGTACTAATTGAAGCCAGTCAACTTATTTTAGGTTAAATTTGCACTCGAGAAAATGAAATACTTATTTTTTTCATTTCGTTCTAGCACCAAGACAAAAGCCTGGCGTTCGGTTCCGCCACTCAACACACAATGCCTCCAAAATTCGGCTGAAAATGGGGAGCAGAATGTCTTAACACTAGGCTCTGCCTACCCTGCTACATACAGGTGTAGCGTAAACAGAAAAAAACATAGTAAACTAACCTTTTAGAAACGATAAATCAAAATAGGCAAAACGATTTACAAACACACGTGAAAATTTAGAGAAAATCCATCACATAGAAACCTGTACAATAGACTACTGTGCCTATATATCGCTCACGTTCGGGCGGCTGCTCGTTGGCAGGCCATAAATTAGCTAAAACAAGCGGCAGATGTCCCCCACCTTCGCCCTAATGGAAGCATTAGGCACTAATGGCCCTGGACGGTGACGTTTACACATAAATTCGTGTCAAATTTAGGACGTGAAACGCCTATAGCATTTACATATTAGTATGTAGCAAATAATATAATAGTATATTATTTGTTTGTAAGTATATTTTTATTTAAATAATTTTAATTTATATAGGTACCTACTTAATGTTATGCTATACTTAACCTTATATAACAGTTTTACTCACTTAACAATACATATATAACTAAATAAAATATAAAAACAACAATTAAATTAAAAACAAAATATTAAAATTACACCCCTTATATAAAAAAGTATAAATCAATAAAGCATTTGTCGTGAGAAAACTATTCGTCCCCTAAAACAAAGTTCTCCCGCTCGGTGGGGCACTAAAAATTCCTCATAATTGAATGAATCAATTCTATCGCCATTAAATCGAGTTACCGAGCATATTGGGTGAGCAAATTTATTTAGCTAATAACCCCACGCCGCTCAAGCGAGGCTCATCCCTTGCGTTACGTGAGACGGAGATGGGAAAATAATGGTAGGTTTTATAATGCTATCATTTATATAGCTTTTGAGACTGTTGTGTCTGTAAAATTGTTTGTGTTTATTTGTTTTGTTTGGGATAATTTTTTCTTGATATTGAGAATTATTCAATAATTATTAAATATTCAATTAGTAAATAAGCATAAATAGTGACTAATGACTGACTTAATTGTGAAATAGTTTTGAGATAAATTAAAGTCCATCAAAATTGATATTAAAAACTAACATATTAAAACTTAAACACAGCATTGGCAACAAAGTTTGGAAGTGTTAAATTACCTAAGCGTTACATATTAACTAGGAAACCGTCCTTCATCTAACGAGAAATTTCATTGACAAGTTACGATCAAGTTACTGTTGAAACTCAAATAAATATTTAATCTAAGTGAAAGAGCCGTCAACGCCACGTTCCAAACTCTCGCCTCGGCCGGGGGCGGAACTAAGAACAAACTTGCAGTGCGACAACTAACGTAAATTATTAATACCTGACATAAATTTGCCATAACACCGCCAACTTTGGGAACCGTAGGCTTGAGACAGAGCAAACGAGGTACAAATCGCACAGCGGTAGCGACATTTAATGACGGGCTAAAGCGGGGTCGACGACTCTTCCTTCTCTCTACTTGGTCTAATCTATTATCAAGATAGAATAGTCAAGATATCGAGTATCGGACAAATCTTCTTCAGTAAAATCTGTGAAATATAAAAGATATCTTCAATATGTGAAGATGTAATAAATTGTATTGTAATTGTTTTAATAAGATAAAAAGCTTTCAGCTCATATATTACTTAATTAAATGAAAAGTATTTAAACAAAAGTGTCATAAGATGTGGCCTATGTGCTTCTCCATAAAAGAATTGAACAAACATAAGTGCAAACGATTTTTTTTAAAGAAAACGTATCGAAAATAGTAAAACTAAATCACACACCTTTAATAAGAATCCTTCCTCACTCGAAGGGTGAGTAAATGAAGGCTTTCGTGCGGCATTAGCTCGCCAGTCGGGTCACGTGCCCGTACGTCCAATCGGTTCGCGCTAAACTAATAAATCGGAAGCGCCGGCGCATACGGAATTCTACTACGCCCTGCATATAAATAAGGGTAAATTAGAGCTTTGTAAAAGCATGTGTGGAAAAGATAGTTCTTTGAGTATTATTAGAATAGATACAGAATTTCTGTTTAAGTAGGTATGTGTAAGAAAAACCATATTTTTTGATAGTCACGGGAAGCCTAGCAGATGTAAACCATCGTGTTCGTACAAGTAATAGTCATAAAACTAAATATAGCATAATGAAATAATTAAGTATTACGGATTTCTTCCAGAAAATGGTGACATTATTTGGTAAAAAAATATTTAGATACATTTACAATGTTTCACATTAATATTAAATATTTTCTATAAACGTAGTATAAGTATTTAATATAGCTTTGACACGATTATCAAGTACGACCTGATTTGCAAATGCTTATTAGAGCACAGCATGTGCTAGACAAGTTATTAAAAGACATCATTACTCGCGCCAAGCACTCAGAGATTTCGCAGAAAAACTACGCCAATATTGCACAAAAAATTACGAATATCGCTTTAGCTAATATAAAAATGAAAATGGAAAAACAAAACTCCAGTGAAACGGAAAACTAATTACGAAGCGTGTATAGAAAGAAATTAAAGCGCTCACAAAACCACTGCTGCAGCATCAAAAAGATGATCATCCATCGTGAGCGTGGAGTCAATTTATCACCGGGAGAAAAATGAAAACGTACCTACGCGTCCATTAAAAATAGTCTCGCTAGTCGCATGACCCATAAAACGAGAGAGCTACGTCAAGAGAAATACAACCCGGGAAAAAATAGTCACCACCTCGTCAGCCGACGCCGACGCTGTGCTGCGACGCCCAAAAAAGAAAACCAATTTGCCCGCATGAAAAGGTTCGATCCAATCGCGCGACGTATCCACTCATTTGATATTTTCACTCGATACAGAACAAATTACAAACTGTCGCTCCAAATGGAATTATTGGTGCTATTTATTTTTCTGTCACCTGTCGATCGCTGAACTGGCTTATGGAAATCGCTTAGCACCTCCGCTCGAAGTTTTCCTATTAACGTTACTCATTCAAGTCTTTACCATTGTGTTAAAATTGAAGATTGCCAATAAGCGGCTTTATGTTTCCTAATATTGATTTTACGAATGATTTCTATGAAAGCTTATCGTTTTTGTCAGGTTCGTTTGTTTGTTTTGTGTGCTTCAAGGGAAACTTTATATTGGTCTTACGTAATGTTTACTCAATTTATTAATAACTTTCCCTAATATCTTTATTAATGATGTCTAAAAACCAATTTCACGAATATAGCGCCGTGTTATTGATATTGGTAAAGTGCAAAGTTATACTAAGCACTTGTATATATATTTAATTGGATTCAAATAAAAAATACTATGAAATACAAATGCTATTTTTTTTATCATTTGTTTTAGTTTTTAAATATTTGTTTTAGTGAGACTACTGGTTTTGCAAATTCTATCCATACGGAATCAGTAAAAAACGTTCTACGGGCTAATTACTTCTTTTGTTATATATACTCGTACATATGTACGCAATGATCCGAATAGAAAAAATATGTGTATCAAATATTTACATATAGATATAGATACACTTTCATAAGCTTGTAACATCCAAAAATATTAACATTTAAACTACAATTTACAATTAGAAGTTTACCTTGATAATAAGAAATATTAAAATACCTAAGGCTGCCGTGGTACAGTGGGACAGAACCTGACTATAAACGCGACCGATGGTGGTTCGATTCCCTCTCAAGGGCATTTTCCCTTGAAAGGGAAATCATTGACATATTTTCATTTCGCCCTGGTAAAAACACAAAACATCGAGTTCGGCCACTCGATATACAATGTGGAAAGTGGAAAACGGAATTTTTTGACACTTGTTTGCGTCTGGATTACCTGCTATTTGCGGGTACAGTGTCAAGTTTAGAAATATAACTTTATGTAATATCTTGATCCAAATCTGATAAGAAGACGTTGAAGACGATGTCCTAATTTCCCCATCATATTCTCTTACAACTCAAATCCCTAACCACACAAACAACTGCACCAGATGGTTGCTCACCCAACATCGATACCAAAGCGAGAAGTTCACAGAGTACGGAGTGACTCTAAACTCTAAAGTAAATAAGAGGGTTATACTTATACAGTGGCGTTCTGTCGATAAATCAAAACGCAAGATTGATGCGTCGCGTCGGTCGAAAGGGAAACGTTTGATTTGTGAGCGTGACAATAGCGTGACGTCACTCCGCGACGCTGCAGCGAGTGCGCGTATGTACGTACGTACATACGTAGGTATCTCCATTCATTGTCACTGTTATGTAAAATGAAAGTGATGAAACAGTGTTTGCGATACGAAATTGCAAGTATATGTGGATAGTGGTGTAAGTTTTGTAAGGTCACTAGGTATTACTTTTCATAAATTCCTCTTTCTGTTAAAGAAGTTGTTTCTTTAATAAACAAACAGTTTTTTTTTCTGGCGTTTTCGCAACTTTTCGATTTATTATTATCTATTATTTAAAGCTTTCTATGTCTAAATGGTAAATTAGAGCAAGTGTGTGAATGACAAAAGATAAGGAAATTATTTCTACAAATTTCATTAAAATTCCGCTTCGTCGAGTCCCAGGAAGTCTTTCTGTAGGGATGTGAAAAATAAATTTAATTTATATTTTTGATCTTTTTTTTAATAAAATTATGTAAAAGCATAGGTTATTTTAGCAAGTTTTGAGTTTCACGCTTTCTTCCGCATATAGTAGAACCTTAAAACCTAGTGTTAGGACACTCTGTTCACCATTAAGTAATATTTCCCTTCTCCACTTTTTACCGAATTATCGAGGTACTGCGTATTGACTGGCAGAACTCAACGCCGTAAAGATAGGCAAGATATAATTAAATTAGGAATCAAGTTTTCATACAAAGTCACTTTCATTCTTCACATAGTATTATTATTTACAACATTACATAATATTTTTATGTAAGCTTTGTCGGTATGTATATATATGACTCTACATAATATAATACTTGTGGGTTCGATTCCTCTATTATTGATGATGTTTATATTTTGATTATAGATGTTTATATTTTTTCTTTGCGTTTCTTGCTAAGAAAAATCACAGTGTTCCTATTTTATTGTTTATTTAATATAATCTTTCAAAGAATCCCTTGATAAACATATTTATTAAAACATCTTACAATTAAATTAAAGAACACCAGAGGCTGCCAAGCCCTAGTTTTAAGAAGGGTCGCAGATACGGCGGGTGCGGCGGATTTGACGTGGTACGGAAACGGCGGGGAATTCATTTGGGCGTAATAGGTTCCTGAACCGTCCGGCCCCGTCCGGCCCGACGCGGACGGAGCGGAGCGTCCGGCACGCAACGGAAACGACTAGCTACGTCGAACGTCATTCTTGTAAAAACTTATTTTAAATATTAATTATTATAATTTATTTATTATTATTAAATATAAAGACAATCTACCGTAAGGTAGCCTAGAAGTTTATATTTACAATATAAATATAATCAAAAGACAGACACATCAGAAGAACAAATACCTAAGAAAAACACAAAGAATTGAGAATATTTTTATAAAGCTTCCGTCGTATACATCACTATGCTGCACGCGCCCCATAGTGATGTAATTTTATTCTTTTCACAGCAACATCTCTAAATAATTATATGCATTAATTAGACTCTAATACTCTTAATAAAACCTACTATCAGTTATCCATTTGACAGAAAATCCATTCTTCAAATAACTCTTAATTTCCCCGAACTTTGCAGACGAGAGGTTTCATTAAAACTTGTGTGACGTGTCATTAAGTTCCTCGCTTTTGATAATTATTAATATTCAAATCATAATTCCAAGTAAGCGAAGTGAAAAAGCAAAGACGTGTTAACTTATGAATAAATTACGTAAAACATTACGTCGTAAATGTGTACGATATTGCATTATATACTATTTCCATGAGAAATATATACAAGTTATCCACTATCTTGCCTAAAAGGGTTAAGTAATGGTCCTGTAAATGTATATAAACATAAAACTATATTCGTAGTTGAGTAAGTTAAGAGAAAGCACACCAAGTTGAGACTTAGCACTTGGAACATTCACCTTGCAGTCCCCACAAAACGCTCCACGGAGATCTAATCCATGCACCAAGCATTAACTTCGTAAACAAAAACCAACAACTCGTGAAGCAGTATAAAAACAAAATACTAACACGATTTGCGTTCAAGAGAGCGCAAAATAAAATAACACGGCGTAGGCGCGTTTTCGCGCCCCAGGGCTCGAGTTTGTAATTTTTCTAGATATTTCATATTTTACTGGGAGACGCCCGCCGGCGTACTACGGCGTCGTAGGCGCTTGTAGCGCGATTACGTAGTCTTGGGGGGCGCTGTGTGTGCTCGTATAACGAAATTAATACTTGAATTATTTATTATGTTCAATTTTTAAACTGCGCCAACATAAATTATAAATGTAAATATAAATATATCACAGTAACTTTTTTTAAGTTTAGAGCTGTTATTAATGAAATATACCACTACTTATGTAACTTAACTAAAAACTATTTTCTGAAACACTCCAAAATATTCTGCATTTTATTCATATTAAATAACTCCTGTAATAGGAGCTCGAGCAACTGAAATTGTTCTATTAAAATGTATTATTTCATTACACTAACCGCTCGCTGACTTTGGAATACGAAATAGGTTCTCCACATTTGTTTAAGTTCGTATATAATTATTTTAAAGTAGGTGCTTGTCGTACAAATTCCTCTCGCAGTGGTACGAGGTCCCCATGATGTAAACAAGTGTAAACGCTAACGCCGTGAGCGCCGAAAGGCATAACAGAGACGTATGTACGTCGTGTACTCGCGCCTCCCGCCGTACCTCCGCACTCGCGTTCGACACGACTTGACGCACTCAACCACTCCACCAAAAACAGCGAAATTTATTAATGCCTTACCATTTAACCCTCGTCGTGTACCAATACTATGGTAATTATGCTTATAATTATGTTTTTTTTTACATAGAACTTCAGTTTTTTAATGTTTGTATTCTTGTTATTTGTAAGTACCAACATTATAATTATGTGTTTCTGTTTTTACATACTGTTGCTATAGTCTTATAAAATTTTCAGAATGTTCTACCTGAAACTAGTATTTTTTGAAATTGGTTGTGGAAAAGTCACAAGTAATTTTTTTCGCTACAGTCCCTGAAGGCTGAACAAAATTGGTTTCAATTTTGTTTCGAGTTTTTAAAAATGATGACTTTTAACTATTATATATGACGAAAATCCTACCATTAACCCACAGAGAGTAAAAAACTGTACGAATGTAGACTGTATTTTTCATTTTGCAGAAAGAAATTCGATTCGATTTTTGGAAAAACCTCAAATTCGTTACCAAAACTTAAATATCTGTATTTACAAAAAAAATACATTAAATACGGACAATAAAGTTATTCTATAATATCCTCCGAAATAGAAGATAAAAAAGAAGGTCATCGTACAACAGTGGGACAGCATCTGTCTGTAAACTTGATGGTTATATGTTCGATCCTCACTCGAAGGAAACAATTATTTTCTTTTCCCTTCTCTGATAAATCAAATGAAACGTAAATTTCCGGTACTTAATACGTAATGTCTCGTATTCAGGGGAAAATTGGAGAACGGAATATCTTGACACTAGGTTCTCTATCTCCTAGCTACATATGTTAAGCTGAAAGAAGGCAATAGTACAATTAATTAGCGCTGCCTGAACAGATGACTGAAAATAATTGATGTATCATAAAACTTTAAAAATGTATTTCTGGGCAACTTATGCCCATATAAGGGCATGGTTCGTTTACTTTTTTCAGTTTTACATAACTGATGCAATATTGAGCCGAAACATAGCGCTATGTAAGGCTGTACCCTCGGTAGTCGACTTGGCTGTAATTAATTAACGAGCTTAGTTTAAAAGCAGGGCGTAAGACTTGGCTTGGGAGGGATCGACCCCCCCGGAGGGAAAGGAGGGGGTCCGCGAAGAAATTCGGGGGAAAGTTTATCATATTTAGGCGCAAAATGGCGAATCCAGCGCTCGGATGCCGCCGAGAGATTAATATCTGGGTTTAACTCTCTGCGATGAATTTTGTTGTGAATAATGTCGACATAACTTCGCAGTTTTAATCGTGAATGTGTTGTCACCATTTGATTGTAGCCGCTTGTTTTGGTTGAAGTTGGCGCTGTCTTCAAATTAGGGGGAAAAGGATTTGGAATATTTCTTATAATTTAAATTAATTTACGATAGCAGTGTGAGTATATTATATAACCTATTCCTAAAAAATTCTAATCTTTAATTGTATTATTGATTCAAAAAATATAATGAGATAAATCTGATAAGTAATATATAACTAGCCAATTTCTGAAGTTATTGAAAAAGCTGAGTTATCTTTTATTATTTAGGTTACCCAATAAAGATTATGGTAATTGCGAGGTAAATGCTAACAACTGCCTGAAAAGCCTTAACCGTTCAACAGATTCAGGGAATAAAGACAATATCTGTTAGCCTATCTTAAGTTTAATAATTCTATAATAAATTGAGCTAGGGGTCAACCAACACTGGCGACACTTCCACAACTCCATAATTAATTGCTACTAAATTCGCCCCAATTTGAATCCGGTTACCAAGTCCACGAAGAAACTTACGACGTACATAAGACTTAAGGGCAGGGCCGGCCGGAAGGAGGGTAAAATGGCGGAGGGCGCGACCCTCCCGGGGGGTGGAGGGGGGAGGTGGAAGGACGTGAGATTTACTCTAAGTAATTGCAGTAATAAACACGCAAATATATCACGGCAGGGTAATGAGAGGAAGCGACGAAAATTGCCGACGCAAATTGCGTGTGTGAGATAAGCAGTTTTTGACGAGCCTTTTGAGATGTTTCGCTGACTTTTTTGTTTTTGACGGCTCCGCGCTTTGCTGTCATTTTTTGCGGTGATTATTTTCTTTGTTCGTTTAGGCTGATAAATGTATACCTACCTATCTACGTACAAATTCAAATTATTTCAACGTTCACATACAGATAATATTTTTAACGATTCTATGTTATTATTTGTTGTGTATAAGATTTCTTTTATATTTCATCTTGAATTAGTGAAGATTTTGTTTGTGCTGTACCACGGTGGTTGTGAGTTTGAACCCCACTCGGGCGAATGCATTATTATTTAGTCATATTTTCATTTCTTCGCTCTACCATAGCCAAAAATAAAATCTATGAATAAATATCTTTATATGGGAACACAAATACGAAACGTATATTTATAGCTCGAAATTTGGTTTCTAAGCAGCATATGAAGATGAAACATCAAATTTAAATGAAACTATAGTAAATACGGCAATATGAGTATCTAACTCTTGTTTAGGTCGATTGAGACCGCCCTGGCGCAGTGGCTCAAACATGTGACTGTAAACGACGGTTGTGAATTCGATTCCCACTCGGAAGAATGAGAGGCAATAAAAGCGATGCCTCGAAAATTCGGCTTCCAATACCCTTTCCTCCGGTCCTTTCATCTTTCCCCCTTTAGGATTTAACCACAAACGTATAGTTTTCAATTCAAATATTTTCCTGAACTAATAGGTACTACCTATAGGTGCTAACTGAATTTTCAAATTTCATAATTCATAATATAGAAATACGTTTTTTTTTTCAGGAAATCAAGCGACCTGAGTGTATATCGATATCTAATTACGAGTATATTGGTATTCTTGTGTTTCTTAATCTAGCATTGATTGTTTAATTAACTGTAAAGAAAGCATAAATATAAACTAATATTAAAGTAAACACGTTTCTCATAAAAACAAATCTCTACAAAGATACACATACTGTCTAATTATCTATTCTAGAATAGTATTGAGATATCTCGTGTTATATTGCCCTATATGAAGAATTCTTTTTATACGCTTTTTAAATCCCATCGATAAAATTAAATTAAAAAACATAGTACCACATTGTGTCACCCAATTTCAATTTCAATATAACGGTATCGAAATAATCACTTATCTAACACACAAAAAGCTTCAATAAAAACAATTACTTTTAACCAAAATACTTTTTGTTTTTATTTGCCCAACTTTTCAATCACGAAATAGTTCAATTTCAGTATTGCAAAAACTGAGATATGGTTTTTGTTACTATAATATGTTGGTATAATTAATAAAAATAACCCGTTATGGCGTTTATACAATACCTATCATATTTGGAGGCGACTTAGAAGCGATGCCGCTACAGCATTAATTATTCGGCCGAGACAAGAAAGGGGCCGCCCCACTTCCAATATTTATGTGATGTCGATGACTACGCGAAAATATCGGGCGTCGACTCCTTTTTAAAACTTGAAGAAAGGGCCTAGAAAGGCCGCCGGGAAACGAGGCTTTCTTAATGCACAAACAGCACTCGCCCGCCTCACCTGCCTCACCTGCCCGCCTTGATTTATTGGGCGGCTTTGTTCACCGCTCGTTACAGGCTTGTTGTTGCGTTTTTAATTTATTTCCATCCTAGCCCAAATTTTGCAAGGTATTATAATATTTAGTTAGCCTGTTAACGCGGGAAATTGTGAGTTAACGAGGCGAAGCGTGTGTGTATATCTGTGTTTGAATGAGAATGTGCTTATCAAATGGTTTATTATTCAAACTAAATTACAGCATTGCATTTACAATTCCATAAGTTTATTTTCATTTAAAAAATAATAATATTTGATATCAAAGCAAAAAAAATTGGTAACGGTAAAACTGGAAATTCGATTCCCAATAAAACATTTAAAATATACCTCAACATATGTATGTACGTCTCCTCAAGACTAGCACAATACAATTCCCAAAAGAAAATCCAAATTGACTCAACCAAACCGCATTCATATTCCGTGAGAAACATTACAGCCGACACGAAGCGACGCCTGCTGAGGCTGACTGCCTGCAATGCCCTGCGATGCCCCATGAATGAATGCGAATTGGCGTCGCCACAAGCGGCCGCTGCCCGATTGTCGACGCCATGTCTCATTGCCGATTCAACGAGGACTCGCAAATTCACTGTATATATTCTGGACCAATCCCCGCCATGATTGCGCCGTGGACGTGGTTAGATTTATCTCACTTTGCAAGCCGCGTTCCCACCTGCAACTGCTGGCCGTTTATTTGTTGGACAGCAAACTATTCAGAATTTCACGATGTCTTTCACCTGCTTGGTTATTGGGTGCAAAAATTACTGTATGTAGCCTTAAACTAAATTGTTCAATTTTGGTGTAGAATGTAAATATTGAAATTGAATAATTGAATATATAAATATTTTACAAATATCGAACCAAAGGAAGGAATGATGAAAGAATGGAAATTAAAGATATATGAAGAAAAAGTGAGCGTTAAGAGAGACAGTTGGAGACCTCGGTTGAGGTTTGAAAATACAAAATATTGTGTTTTTTGCGTAACGGTTGATGATAATGGACAAAAGAAATAAGAAGAGAACGTAGCGTTTGGCGCTCTTTACTCTCTGGCTATCCTGGTACAGACACAACGTGAAACTAAAAGAATATGAAAAACATCTATATCGTTATAATTAACTTGTATTAAATAGTAATAAAAAAAATATAGTACACAACTTCTGCGTTTCGTCATTATTCTTTCTATCATTACGAGCGCCTGGTCTAAGACGAGGGTCGGAAGTACATTTGCATATACTACCAGCATAGCATCTAAAGGCCGGTGTATTTATATGCAATATCGGTTGGCCGACTGTTGCGGTCAATTGAGCTATTAACTTGAGGGCTAATAAGTCACTAGTAGGTACTCATTAGTTGTATCAAAGCATTATTATATGTATATGAGTAGATAATTAAACGCAAGCGCATTTGTTCCTGATATTAAATAACTTAATAATGCATTTATTTTTATATAAATACTTACGTTATTTTCTATCTGACTAGATGAGGCTATAGCAGTAAGTATTCATTAGATTTTTTTCTTGTGACATACCACGAGGCCCTCATCATAATTTCAGGTTTTTTTTAATATCAGGGGCTAGAACTAACTTTCATATCGACTATCTCTAGTATCTAATTAAACGTGCAAAAGACGAAATCTAGCAATCTTCATTAAAAATATTTGGAGAAATTTCACTGACCATTCTCCAAACTGGAAACTTCCAGTAGCTGTTTANTGCGAATTGGCGTCGCCACAAGCGGCCGCTGCCCGATTGTCGACGCCATGTCTCATTGCCGATTCAACGAGGACTCGCAAATTCACTGTATATATTCTGGACCAATCCCCGCCATGATTGCGCCGTGGACGTGGTTAGATTTATCTCACTTTGCAAGCCGCGTTCCCACCTGCAACTGCTGGCCGTTTATTTGTTGGACAGCAAACTATTCAGAATTTCACGATGTCTTTCACCTGCTTGGTTATTGGGTGCAAAAATTACTGTATGTAGCCTTAAACTAAATTGTTCAATTTTGGTGTAGAATGTAAATATTGAAATTGAATAATTGAATATATAAATTTTTACAAATATCGAACCAAAGGAAGGAATGATGAAAGAATGGAAATTAAAAATTTATGAAGAAAAAGTGAGCGTTAAGAGAGATAGTTGGAGACCTCGGTTGAGCTTTGAAAATACAAAATATTGTGTTTTTTACTTAACGGTTGATGACAATGGACAAAAGAAATAAGAAGAGAACGTAGCGTTTGGCGCTCTTTTCTCTCTGGCTATCCTGGTACAGATACAACGTGAAACTAAAAAATATTAAAAACATCTATATCGTTATAACTAACTTGTATTAAATAGTAATAAAAAAATATATAGTGCACAACTTCTGTGTTTCGTCATTATTCTTTCTATCATTACGAGCGCCTGGTCTAAGACGAGGGTCGGAAGTACATTTGCATATACTACTACCAGCATAGCATCTAAAGACCGGTGTATTTATATGCAATATCGGTTGGCCGACTGTTGCGGTCAATTGAGCTATTAACTTGAGGGCTAATAAGTCACTAGTAGGTACTCATTAGTTGTATCAAAGCATTATTATATGTATATGAGTAGATAATTAAACGCAAGCGCATTTGTTCCTGGTATTAAATAACTTAATAACGCATTTATTTTTATATAAATACTTACGTTATTTTCTATCTGACTAGATGAGGCTATAGCAGTAAATATTAATTTGATTTTTTTCTTGTGATCCTGCACCACGAGGACCTTATCATAATTTCAGGTTTTTTTTAATATCAGGGGCTAGAACTAACTTTCATATCGACTATCTCTAGCACCTAATTAAACGTAAAAACATCCAAAAGACGAAATTTAGCATTCTTCATTAAAAATATTTAGAGAAGAAATTTCACTGACCATTCTCCAAACTGGAAACTTTCAGTTTGTTCTGCTGTTTAGCAGCACTATGAAAATATTGATTGAAATTGAATTTGCTACCTGCTACAGGTTATCACTACTGAACCTAAGCAACGATGACACTTAAGATAACCATGGATCGCCATGATTTATATATGGTTCATAAAAATATATAAAACAAAAATAACATATAACAACATAATGCAATAAACCTGCATAAGCCATAAAATCCACCTGATCTCAAATAATACTGTGACCCACTGGGGCATGCAAAATGATATACAAGGATGACAGGCGGTGATCAGACGGTCTTCACCCTTCCCTCATCAGTCATACGACGTCACTAAGCGGCCGCATTCAAATTGCCGCTCGATGACGACGTGCTTTCGCGACCCTTGCCTTGCTGGGCATTGCTCATAGACTAGGAATATTTGCGATTGTCTTTTTTATGCCTAATCGGAGATTGTGATCATTGTTTTTTTTTCTTCTTCTTTTTTACTAGCTTTACCCTTTGTTCTGCGGGGTTCTGCACATAGCAGAGTAGGCAGAAGGAACCTGGGAACCTGATGTTAGGACAGTTCAGCTTTGCCTCGTTACCAAAGCAAGAAAATGAAAATGTTTAATATTTCATTTCTCCGAGTGGACATCGAATCCACTACTTGTCGCGTTTACAGTCGCACTCACACTTGAGCCCCTAGACCTGCCTAAAACTGGCCTCAAGTAATTTTTGTGCCTTAATTTTTTTTTATTTTAGTTTATAAATTTCTTATATCATTTATCATACTTAACATTGAAAAATTATTTCATATTTTTAAAAACAATAATGAGTTACTTATGTAAGTACTACTCTTGAAAATTTTTTTTCTTATCAGAACATGTAGGATACGAATTTGTCTGTTCTGTTATAGCGGTGTTATATTCTAACTCGGAGGCACTGGCCACAGTTGCACTCGGGACATACTTTTTACGTCATTAGATAGGGCTGGATCATCGACTGCGGCGGTCGAGTCGATTATAAGCGATAGGGGAAATGACTAACAAGCTTTGTGTGGATTACTGAAGCTTTAAATAAGTCATTACTCATAGTGTTATGCCATAAATTTGCATATGAAACACAAACCATATTTTATATTAAATATTTTTTAACTTTATTTTAGTTTACTAATTTTTTTTAGTTACTATATTGATTAAAATAACACTTCATTAACATAATTTTCGTATTTGAATAAAAGCCAGTTTAATACAATATGGTGTAAACATGCCGTAGCTACCTATATCGGATATGTACGTAGCAACGTCGAAAACAAAACGGAAACGCGGCAATAAACATTCATTTCGAAATTAAACACATCTACCTGCGAGTTTACCATCACGAAATCACTAAATGAATAAAACAGTGAGGAATTGGACGCCGTAAATTCGCATTCGACGAATATCAATTTGGCAGAGGGCGGAGGGCGGAGGGCGGAGGGAGGCGGCCGATAAATAAAAAATATATAAAATACACAGTGGGTACCTACGAAACATGAAAGCCGTGAATGGCACTTGTGAAAAATGGACTTGCCGCTCTTCCAGGGAAGCAATCATTCAAACTGGCTGTTGTCTGTTTGTGCCTCTGCTCTTTTTCGCCTAACGTCGGAAATTTTTTGCAATTTTTTTAGACAGTGTCATTCGCAGTTCAGGTGCGAGAACACGTGGTGCGTGACAATGAATGATAATATTAATAACCGGCATTTTTTAAAAGTCCTCCAACGAAAGCGATCGTTTATTGTTGTCAATATTTCGTAAATGATTTAACTATGATGCGGCGTTTTTTGTATCCACCTTCCTCGCTAACCTTTGTTGGGAAGTGGGTGGGGCGGCGTTAACGTAGCTAAATTTTCTACTTTGTTATGTTTATTTAGGTGCCTTAATGGACAGGTTTTAACAGTAGCTGAGAATTTCATTGAATTTTATTTTATACAAGATGTATTTAAATAATAACATAAATAAGGTAATTTTCATACCAATCGTTTTACTTTCATTCAGAACGTCATAAGGGTTACATTACAACCTTCACACACTCAAACCGCCTTCGCTTATATAGCTATGTGCGTATACATACACCTACAGTTATTTTACTATAAAAATGCATGTTCTGAATCAAGTGCAATTTATTAGCTTGCTCAGTTAGCCAGGAACGCTGCGTCCATTACCCTCGTCTACTCGACCCCGGTCGCGGAGCGGTGGTGGTGGTGCTCAACATTTTTCCTAATTAAAATAATGCCTACTTCTCATTCTTCCTCCCCTATTCATTAACCCAATGTGCTGTAGATAAACGTTGTTTGCCCGAGAGGACGTTCCCTCACAAATATGCCGGTCGCCGCCCGTTTACCTAAATGAGAAACATTCCGCGCTTCGTTTTTCGGACACATTTTTTATTCCGCATTCTAATTAGCCAACGCTCTTTTGTACATTTTAATGAAATGTATCTCGTCTATCATATTCGGGACCATATTTTATTTTGGAGGTTGAATTTAATTCTTTTTACGTAATTGGAACAATCGCAAATGTATCTTTTAGGAACACTTGCACACAGATCGCAGGCTGAAAGCATTCATGTGAAAATTAAATTGAAAAATGTACCAATGACATTGGAAAATACTCAACATTTTTCCCAGCACTCGACATCTCGACCTCACATTTAACCCGAATTCCAGCAAACTGCATAATTTCGCCACTAATGAGAAGAGAGTCGGCGTCGTCTAATTAGCGCAGCGGAGTTGGTAAGACGCCCACTAAATAGAGGCTGATGCTAGGAGCTGCAACGAGGGGGCACGGGGGAGGTGGGGGGGAGTGCGAGAGGGCAGGTGGGGGGAGGGTTTCCACGGCCGAAGAGCGTCGCTCACCTAATGAAGTGTTTCGCTTTGACACGCGTGTTCGTTAGCAGACCACTTGAGCGATCGCGACGAGCTGTGTTCAGATGACAGCTTCCTCAAATTTACCACTTAAGTGGCGTGCAATGGTACTGCACTTGTTAACTACTCTGTAACTTATCACTGTTTTAGGTATTATATAATTTGCGAGCTCGTTATCGAGTTTTACTTGTCAGAATAGAAAAATATATATACTTAACTATGTCAATATAGTACTTCAAGAGAAGAAAGTTAAATGTGACAAATTAGATGGTATATTTTTTGTATGTATATTCATACAAGATGTTAAACAATCTATGCTTCAAGTTCAATTTTTCAATTTTTTGGGAACTATTTGCAATAAAAATAATAATACTTATATTGACCCAAAGCATTACGTTGAGTTCCTCTACTGCACATGCAATACCTCAACAATTAGGCGGAAATTGGAGAACAGAAGTGCCTTAACACTAGGTTCACTCTGTTTATCGGGGTATGTTCAAAATATAGCGTGAAGTTTAAATTCAAATTCAAAAATTACTTTTCATTAATATCCACTTCTCGACTACTTTTTACCTAAAATTATTCTAGCTAAAAGTTATTTTTATCCATAATTAATAAGAGGAGAGAGGAAAAAAATCTTTTATAATTAATTTTAATTTAAATATATAAGTAAATATCATCTGTTCCTTGAGGAGCAGACCTTGTCTTAGGCATAACCTCGTTCTAATACTTAATTGCGTCGTACGTCTGCAACACAATGGGACGCAAGCAGACCGGTCGACAATATACCTGTAGTGCAGGGTTGCTGATTAAGGAAAAATTGACATTAATTCATATAGAATTATATATTAAAACTTTAAATTTCTTTTATTTCTTTTTAATTGAAATAAGTATTGACAGTATATGAAAATTCAAACTATTTTTTTTGTGTAATTATAATCTTACATAGATTTTATACCCAATTTTAATCATTTTTTAACCCAGCTAAATTTAGCTTATTATATACCTACATACCAAATAATATATTTAATTACACAGTGTTAACAACGTTTCATAGCTAATATTGTAATACATTTTATATCGTCAAATTATTGATTTAAACAAATTTAACCTAAAAGATATATCATAGACATTAAAAAAAGTATCGTTAAAATCGAAACAAAAAAAACGTGGCAGCTTTATGGTAACATTAAAGTTAACCCGTCCCTAAATCGGAGCCAACTTTCCTAATTGTAGCGAGATTTACGAAAGGGAGCTGAAACTTGGCAGAGGAAAAAAAGGAAAAAAAAGCAATTATACTTCCTGTTTTACCGAGGTGAGGAAGCATATTAAAAAACTTGAAAGCGTTGTCAACCCTCGAGACTGGAGGAGACACTGATGGCTATTAATTAGAAGGGTAAATGAAGATATTTCATTATTTCTTACACTCTGCGAATGTTTTTGCGCGCTTTCCCTGTGTAAATTCATGTTATAACGTGTGTTGCCTGAACATTCTGCATTGAATTTAAAATTGAAAAATTTACGTCGAGTTTTAATAAAGATTATTAAGCGAGTTTAAACTCGTTTTTTTACCTTAGTTTAATTAATTGGTCTTTTTCATAAATTTAATTTATTATAGTTCCGTCAGTCTATTTTTGTTCAGTATTAACTTTTACTATCTAGTGCGTAGAATAAATTTATTTATATTTCAAAATAAATAGAAATCATTCTGAAATAAATCTTATTTTTAATGTTAACTAAAATAAATATTTTTTTTCTAAATAAACACAAATTGTGCGGAGTTTAGTGGTAAGTGTGGTTAGTGGAAATAAATAATAATTTATAATAATTTAATAAAACTAGTGTTCAAATTTAGGAACGCATAACGTACTTATCATTTTCACACAATATAATCAAACACTGCAGTTTGTTAACAAGGTGCTAAGTCTACAATTTATGTAAACTGCTCAGGGCTCGATCCACTTATCTAAGATTAAAATCTGGCTGTAACTGAGGTAGGCAGTGCCAGTAAGCAGCAATCACTCCTCGGGGAGTTCCCTTTATTTTGCGGGACCTTATCTTTGCTTTACATATCTGCATATTCATTATGTGATCAATCAAATTACTAAGAGGCGTACACGCGGTGCCGTTGTTTTCGCATGCATTAATCTGGATTAAATATACGTAACTTAACGTCCCATGTCTTAATCCAAAATGCTAAGAGTCAACAAAAATAACTTTTATATATTATTTACTCCCAACTAATATAGTCGTTTGACTTTTCTGGACGAACACAATTTGACTTTTCTGGACGAACTTTATGGTGATGGTTCAAATGTCACTCTGGGACATAGGTACCTATATTATTAGTTACAACATTAATTCTTTTATTTTTATAGCTTTATCCCGCAGTTAAGTGTTAAGATACTCTATTCTCCGTTTTCTGCCTGAATTCGAGACACTGCGATTTGAGTGGCGGAATTCAACGACGCATTTTATTTATGAGATAGAGGAAACGAAAGTAATCCAAAGAAACTCGGATGGGAATTAAACCAATAACAATTGGACCATCGCTATAGAAGTGAGATGCTGCCCCACTCTGCTGCACCTCTATCTAAATTACCTATTCGTTGAGTGATTATACAAAACGCGATTACTTTTCACCCAACAAGCCAATTATACGGAAAAATAATAATATGATCATTAGTTTTTACTGTCTAAAAAATAAAGACTATTTTTATTAATTTGCAGTAGGAAAAATAATGTAATATAGCTTTTAATAGCTGTCATCTGGAAGTCTTACTTACTACTAACTCCCAGCTAAAAGGAAACCGTGTGTAGGACCAATTGCCCAATATATTCATTCCAATTTGGAAGTAAAGTGTCCATTGTAAACTAATATTTATGCATGCCTTAGAAGCTGTTTTAAGTCAATGAGCACCTCGAGCCATTGATCCAACAGCCGAAGTCTTCAATAATTCACCTGACATCCTGCCCACCCAGTATTGGACCAAAAACGATTTTTGTTTCATGGTCCATTCACGAAACTGCGTCATTGATTGTTTTAAACAGACTTCGCGACGCCGACTTCGGCCCGTTTCGAATGATAGATTTTGTCGGCATTGTGTTGCGAAATCACGTTCGGTACGGCCTCTATCAGGGTACTGGACCCCCGGGGCTCGTTTCCGACCAGGTGTCTTTTTGGAATGCAAGCCGAAGCCGAAAAACTGCGATTTAGCTTGCATTGAAAAAATTGGCGTCTATTGTGCGTTTCTGCGTAGTGCGCTCATGCTTGCAAGTACAGGTAGACTGATTGGGTTGTGTGGACTTGCGGAGCTAATATTATTTTTAAATTCCGTGTGCATTAGTTTTACATATTGAAAACCACTGTTTACGTTACTCGCTAACATTTTTATGTAAAATATTTTTAATATAACTATTAATTTAATCTATCAATTCAAAGAGGTAAATAAAATATTTGCATCCTTAAATTGGATATCCTACAAATCATTCCATAGTTCCATTTCCATTAATTATATTGAATACAAAGATACTTATACTATGCAAGTTTATTTTTTTGATACATAATAAAAAAATAAAGTTACTTTTAATTATTTTATAGGTACAGTTAATGTTACGTCGAATTACCAAAGGACCCACACTGAAGGACACAAATCTAAATATACGACCTGTCGTAAAAATCTGTGAAATACGACGCACATCTCTGACAATTGTAAAGCAATTGTCGATTACTCTGCAGGACATTAAATTTACCCATTTTTTCTACTTAATCCGTATTGTAAAACCAACTCTATTACTTCGTGTTAAAGTTCATTTACATTTAACAAGTGTTGTGGAATATAAATCATTAAATCTGGAACACTTATGGGCAGGTAAATGCTAGGCTTTCGTAGATTTTTGTTCGTGATATATCAATGAAATTTTGAGAATGAACGTCGGTCATTTCACTCATTATGTTTTACAATGAACCGTTTTTGTTATAGGAACAGTATGTAAAGTGTGGATTGTATTCTGATTTTCGAAAATGTTGCTTTAGTAGATTTAGAGTTTCAGACCAAACATAGGATTTGCTAATTCTGCTTTCACATGCCTGCACGCAGCAGGGTAGGCAGAGGGAATCTAGTGTTAAAACACTGCGTTCCTCACTTTCTGCCGAATTCTGGAGGCATTGCGTGTTGAATGGCAGAACTCAACGCCGCGCCTTGCTTCAGCAGCAGAGCGAAGAAATGGAAATATAAACGTAAATAAATATTGTTACATCATACATTATTCAAAATTTAAATATTGCATTAGATTATTTATATATAATAAATTGTTAAATTCCATTAACTAGTTTTACATTAAATAGGTAGGTAGGTATTCTGTATCATAGGATACAGAATTAGTTATCAATTGACTGTGAAGTTATTATACATATATTAAGTACCTACGTAATAAAATGAAGAAGCAAATTACCTACTGCAGTGCAAGCGTGCGGTACTTAATTCGAATTTAATTTTTAATAACACACCCATGGTTTGAGTAGAATATTTAATATTGGCAATGACAATTAATTGTTACTCTCATAGCTATATAAATAGTTATCATTTATAAGGTATTTTCAGTATCCACTAAATAATAAAATATTCATATACATACATACTTTCCTATAAAATAGTAGGTAGGTAGTTTATTTATGTCGTCCTTTCAAGCGTTAGATGGACAATAGGACGAATGCTAAATCAATACTCGCCAAGAAGTAACAATAGGATATCTCAGGCGCCTTTATACATTTGCCACGTGGGACAGGTGGTGTGCAGTGCGCACGCGCATCTGCCCACACAAGGCTTTCGGCTTGTGCAAGATTTTAATCGAGTTTTTTTATCTCCAAAACGATGACAGTTTCATAGGTATTTCGCGCCGAAGCAACGGCATCCCGTTGATCTGGCAGCTGCACGAACTTTTTCTATAAATCATAATAGTCATCAAAATATAAATTAACACCTTAATATTTTTAGACAACTTCATCTTTATTTCTATGGGATCTTCTTATAAAAAATGATATGTTCTACTTAATTAACTACAACATATCATTAATTAATAATTGTCGTTTATATATTTAGTTTTTTTTATTAATAGGTAAGTATCAGGTACCTATGTATATTTATAAGCTAAAAAGATATAAATATATAATCTTTTACTCATATCGAACACAATTTTATGATAAAGACGCATTTTCATTCTTTAGCGTGTCAAGTCAAGAGCTTAGTTATAACAGGTTCAAATTCAATCATCAAACAATTTGAAAGTCTCACTCATCTACTAAAAAGCCTACATCCAATTTATATATGAATTCCATATAAAAAAAATGTAATTCAAGACACGACATCTCAATATGCTCTATAAGAGTCGCATTTGTAATAACGCGAAGTACTAGCACGCAGTGGGGTAAAGACGGCAGTCGTAACCCCATTAGAATATACGCGACAGGAATACTCGCGGTATTGCCTCACATCGGCTCACACAATGGGGCACAAAACGCAGCACTACAAAACGATTACCCTCTCGCCCTGAGAGGCTCGCATTCCTAGGTGCCGATCGTGTGTTATCCGATTTGGTTTGGAGCTGCAGATTTTAGATGTTTAATGCTTATTTCACCTGTAAATATATATTATGTTTGGTATACCTACTCATTTTTGAATCTACCGTAAAGTTCGGCTGAGATGAACCCTACTGAAGTAGCAGTAGCGGTTGTGGATTTAAATTGTCCTCAGAGAAATGTTTTTAAATTTATTATATTTTACATAGTTGACAGGTATTCTCCATCCGGCTAGAAAAATGTTGCTTTAGACTCAGAAACTTTAGATGCTTACAACACAAACAGCATAAAGAAAGTGTATTCATAAAATACCTTAAATTACTTAAATAACGTCAATGTATTACGTTAAAAGTAAATATACTAAAACGTATAGCTATACAGTAGCTAATACTGTAGATCTCTCTTTCTTTACGTATTACCAAGAATTTTCGCCAAGAAATTATCCATTTTATACATAAGTTATTAAATTTCCTCGGAAATATTTAAATTAGCTAAACTTATAATTCATTAAAGAGGCCAGTCGTGGCGCAGGGACACAAAGTGTGACTGTCAATCTGACTGGTTGTGGGTTTGATCCCCACTCGAGGAAATGAAATGTTTATTTAAATGATATTTTAAATTCTTGGCTCTAGTGTGGAAGCAAAGCCTGGCGTTAAGTTCAGTTCCACCTAACAGCACGTAATATCTCCTGAATTAGGCGGAAAGTGTAGAACGGAGTGTCGTAGTACTAGGTTCCCTCTGCATACGGTATGTAGCGAGAGGCTGACTTGATTTGGTGTTTTGAATTATCTAAGATGACCACATATAAGCAGACCTTACAGAATGTCGTAAAATTCAATAATTATAAGCAATAAACAAAATCTTGTCGCGTCTATCACGCTTCTGAGGTGCGTATAAGTGGTTTCGTGGAAATATTTCAAATCAGTACGGGCTATAGCAGCGCCATACAGGCAATAACGAGTGACGTGACGTGCATGCCGCGTGTGTGTAGAGTACCTAATCTATATTTGAAAGGAACCCGTATCGGGCCTTTCACCTTAGCTATGTCTTATTTTGTGCAAATTTTATATTTACGACTGAAACTTAGGAAATTGATATGGAATTTTATATGTTAAATTTCTAAAGAAAAACTAAGTTGAGTTTTACTCTGGAGTTCAAACTACTTTGTGAAGTTCGTGCGTCACTTTCTAAAGTTTTCCTCCCTAACTAGATATATCTTGGGAAAAGCTTCAATGACAATCAGTTTTTCTCAATTAAAGNGCTAAAAAGATATAAATATATAATCTTTTACTCATATCGAACACAATTTTATGATAAAGACGCATTTTCATTCTTTAGCGTGTCAAGTCAAGAGCTTAGTTATAACAGGTTCAAATTCAATCATCAAACAATTTGAAAGTCTCACTCATCTACTAAAAAGCCTACATCCAATTTATATATGAATTCCATATAAAAAAAATGTAATTCAAGACACGACATCTCAATATGCTCTATAAGAGTCGCATTTGTAATAACGCGAAGTACTAGCACGCAGTGGGGTAAAGACGGCAGTCGTAACCCCATTAGAATATACGCGACAGGAATACTCGCGGTATTGCCTCACATCGGCTCACACAATGGGGCACAAAACGCAGCACTACAAAACGATTACCCTCTCGCCCTGAGAGGCTCGCATTCCTAGGTGCCGATCGTGTGTTATCCGATTTGGTTTGGAGCTGCAGATTTTAGATGTTTAATGCTTATTTCACCTGTAAATATATATTATGTTTATATACCTACTCATTTTTGAATCTAACGTAAAGTTCGGCTGAGATGAACCCTACTGAAGTAGCAGTAGCGGTTGTGGACTCAAATTATTATCTCAAAGAAATTTTGCATATTTACAATATTTACATCATAGGTGACAGGTTCTAT
Organism: Heliconius cydno galanthus; assembly: GCA_036379175.1. Classification (NCBI taxonomy): domain Eukaryota; kingdom Metazoa; phylum Arthropoda; class Insecta; order Lepidoptera; family Nymphalidae; genus Heliconius; species Heliconius cydno. The sequence continues at coordinate 578,132 of JAKRZM010000941.1, read as the reverse complement.
ACTTCCAGGTCCGTTTAGAAAAGTGTTGCTTTAGATTCAGAAATTTAGGATGCTTCATCAGCAAAATTAGTGATTAATGAAAAAATATGACCTATCACTAATCTATCTCCGCCTACCACGGAAAAAGCATAAAGAATATGTAGGTATTCATAAAATAACCTTAAATTACTTAAAGTGCGTTAAAAGTAAATAGATACCTATGTAAATATACAAAAACGTACAAGTACTGTATCTAAAACTGTAGATCACTCTTTCTTTGCGTATCTTAATAATATTTTTATCATATTTTTAACATTATAACAAAGTCGCCAAGAAATTATCCATTTTATACATAAGTATCAAATTTCCTCAGAAATATTTAAATTAGCAAAACTTATAATTAATTAAAAAGGCCAGTCGTGGCGCAGTGGCACAGTGTGACTGTCAATCTGACTGGTTGTGGGTTTGATCTCCACTCGAAAAAATGAAATATTTATTTAAATGATATTTTAAATTCTTGGCTCTGGTGTGGAAGCAAAGCCTGGCGTTAAGTTCAGTTCCACCTAACAACACATAATGTCTCCTGAATAAGGCGGAAAGTGTGGAACGGAGTGTCATAGTACTAGGTTCCCTCTGCCTACCCTGCTGGCTAACTTGATTTGGTGTTATGAATTATCTAAGATGACCACATATAAGAAGACCTTATAGAATGTCGTAAAATTCAATAATTATAAGCAATAAACAAAATCTTGTCGCGTCTATCACGCTTCCGAGGTGCGTATAAGTGGTTTCGTGGAAATATTTCAAATCAGTACGGGCTATAGCAGCGCCATACAGGCAATAACGAGTGACGTGACGTGCATGCCGCGTGTGTGTAGAGTACCTAATCTATATTTGAAAGGAGCCCGTATCGGGCCTTTCACCTTAGCTATGTCTTATTTTGTGCAAATTTTATATTTACGAGTGAAACTTAGGAAATGGATATGGAATTTTATATGTTAAATTTCTAAAGAAAAAACTAAGTTGAGTTTTACTCTGGAGTTCAAACTACTTTGTTAAGTTCGTGCGTCACTTTCTAAAGTTTTGCTCCCTAACTAGATATATCTTAGGAAAAGCTTCAATGACAATCAGTTTTTCTCAATTAAAGTTGTTAAGTATTGATCATAATGTATTAGAATAAAACGTATATTTTTTATAATATATAAAATATGAAGTAAACGTAGAGAGTCAACTCTCAAAATTGCAATTAAGATATAACAAGGTCAACTTTCTGAAATTGTCCAGAAAATTCTATATCTTGCTGACCGGTAGGTAGGTATATTAGAATCTCATCAGCGTGTACCGGAATGCGCGGGGGCACTATGCGACGTATGTAGGTAGGTACGAAGCGCGAACGTCAAATATACCAAATATCCCAAACCACGAATGCCTAAAAGCCGAATGGTCGGGCCCGCTCGGTGACATATTGGAATGCGAACTCCATTTATACCCGCTTCCTATTGGAATCCGGAGTGATGCGGCAAATTGAAAATTGTGGTTCCTATTTTTGGCGTTATTGATAATGCCACTTGTAACACCGGCGTCGGAATGCCGAATTTCAAGCAATAACCGACAGTTATTGTCAAGGTAAAATTATTCATTCACTCATTATTGGAAACATTCCATATTTTTGCATTGAATTACCATTCGAAACGAACGTGTACCAACGTACCTACATGTGGCAGTATCTCCGCGCATTGTCTCAAATGGCTATGGTAAATGAATTCGCTGTGGCCGCGTCAGACACGCGAGCGAACTGCACGCATCACACGTCAAAGCGTTCCCGGTCAACCCTTGCGTGCGATATTAAATCACATTTTGACAAGCGTACCGTGAAAAATTAATCGAGTGTCGTCGAGTGAGCGGCGCTGACAGAAAAAAATGAAAACATGATGGCATTTCGGTCCCCGGAGCCAGAAAGGTCAGGCGGGCAGCCGCTCGTGAAATGCCTCGCCCTCCGGACACCGGCGACTCGACTGCTCCGCTGGGGATACCACTTGTCACTACTAGCGAAACAATGACATCCGCTATTTGCTGGATACGACAAAAGATTATATTTCAATTTGGATTATTTAATTTCTATGTAGATATATTTTAATAAGATATATTACTTTGCAAAAATAGATATATTGTAAAACAACTATCCTCATACCAACACTGCACTCACGAGGACCCTCACTGATAACAATAATTAGTCCAATAATTCACGTCGCCATTACGTTATGATAAACGAGATTCTATAATTAGAAGGGTGCGAACTGCGACCGTAGCCCCTTGATAGCGAACCATTAATACTGAGCCAACACGGAATAATACAATTAATCCCGCAAACTGTTTTACAACGTATCGTGAGAACCACGCACTTGTAAAAAACAAGAAGATACGCTGATATTAGAGGGACAGGATAGGAGCATCCATCACGGCCGTCAGATTAGTGTTGTGATGTATGTGGATGTGGAACGTTACGGCGCGAGGAAGTAATCATTGGACCGGTGCTAATATGTAATGTTTATACAAACATGGATAATGTTGAGATAATAAAAGCCATTTAAAATGACTCATCGTAAGTTATACGGTATAAATCGAACTTGAATTATGATTAAAGTTGCTACTTAGACACGTCTAACTGAAAGCGATACGTAGTTGTGAGTTCGATAATGTTATTTTATGCAGTAGGTAAATATATTTCGATTACTACACTAACGAAAATAAAATTATTTTCTTCTTAAAAATTGAAAATAGAGCTAGGATGCGGCTTATCAGCAAAATTTTTGCTCGCCATGGGACATTATACAGAAAAAAAATAAAAATCATATCAACACGACACATAACACACACAAATCAATTAATATAATAAATAACTGACAAACCGCATTCAAATTAAAATAATCGCCGAGAGCAATAATTAAATTATTTCATTATAACGTAACAAACATAATTACTATAGTAAAAGCCCTCCGGTTGCGGACATTGCCCTTACAATCAGCATATTCTATAAGCATCGAATTTCCGCTCGAGCGGGCCCGTAACAATATCCTACACTAATAAAGATCTCAATCCTTTCAACTGTGGTAGTATTGCACAGTCTAATTGGCATTAAAATTCGGAAAGAATTGAGGTAACCCCAAACAAGCGCTTATCACCACACCAGTGCGCTAAGCACCTCGGAGCTGACGGCACCCGGCCTTCCTAATGAATATTGGACGCCCCCAGGTATCGTACCCACTACTATATCACCTAATCGCATTTTATATTTGTTTGACGTTTATAATATTATCTATCATTATGTTGGGTTTTCTATGCAACGACTTTGTAAATTTTGCTATGTAAAGAGAGGGTAACAACAATTGAAGCTAAGTAACTATGTGTTTAGTGACATCGTTTTTGAATTTTGGGTCAAATTTTAATGCTCTTCTGAGAACTTTTTCCTAGCAGGTACTACTGAATTGAAATAGATTTTTGTCATTAGTAAAGAAAGATATAGTTAATACCTAAGGCAGATATCTAACACAGATTTACTTATATTACTATACATCCTCATGTTGACGAAACTGACATTTAAAAGTCAAAGGGAATCCTATCAAACAACCACAATTCGGGCTATCTATGTCCATTAATGTATATATGTACGATTCCATATTAACAAAATGCACTTTCTTTTTATACGCAGATTTAATATTAGAGAATATAGTACAGTAGTCCATTAAAAACTGAAATAAAGTTAGAATGCGTGATGCAATTATACTGATGATGTTATAAAGTAATAGTAATTCTGAATAAAATTGACGTAATCTTGATAATTGGTGTTCGCGGTGAGCTCCCTCGTCCGTGTCACGTTACCGCTAGCATTGGGTGTTTGTTTATTTACTGAACATTAAAAGCTGATATATCGTGAATATTGGTTTGGATTGTGTTTAGAGGTTATTGAGACTATACATACAAATGGTTATGAAGCAGTCGTGGCGAAAGGACTGTAAAAGCGATGGTGGAGGGTTCGATTCCCAGTCGGAGAAATTAATTATTATTTAATTATTCTTTTATTTCTTCGTTTTTCGAGAACAAGGCAAAACGGGAGCTTTAAATTCAGCCGAGCAGAGTGTTCCTAGGTTACCGCTGTCTACCTAGCTATATGCGAGATATTGAATGAAACAGCAAAAGAAACATACAAGTATATTACCGATCGCTATTATAGAGTCGCTTTTGTCATTTTAGCTTCACTGATTTAATTTAGTTTCATCATTAAATATAAGTTTTATGTATATTTATATATGTAGATATATGGTGTTTTACAACATAGATGTATGTATTATCTTAATGTAAAATGTAAAAATATGAAACATTCAAATCTCAAGTTAAAATTAAAATATCTATGTACTTACTACAAATTGTGCGTACAAAAAAAAACAAACACAAATATTAAATTTTTATTCTAAATATTACGAAATCAACGTCCGCGTAAGTACAAAGCCGAAGGGAGGGGGCCCTCGAGGGACGCGGCATATTATAGCCGAGCATAATATCTGCGTCGTCACTCAAGCGCAATAAATACCTAAATAAAGCGCAAATAATACCCAAATCGCTCATCAGAGTGACGCACCTCCCCCAACTATAATTATATGTAATCACAAGGTACCCCATCTGTAATCATAGCGGCTGCAATATTCATTACAATTACTATGATTTGCGTACGCCGTATTGACTCTAGCGTACGACGTACGACGTACGACGCACGACGTACTCTTGCGGACCGCAATCTTTTTTTATTCGAATCAAATTTCAATGGGGGTTTCCAGGATTTGATTTACTTACTCTGTCCGGTTGAAAAATGCCACGTGTTTTTTTTTGTACGTTTTTTTACAATAAATTATTATAGAACGGAGGGACGCTTCGACCTCGACCTCCAGTCGATTAACCATCATAGGTCTTCCTTCAATTTCATATTTATAAACGGGGATTACGCAAAAATGCCAGTGTAATGGATCACCTACAGGACTTAGGCCCGGCCGTGGGGGGTGAGAGGGGGAGGCAAATTTCAGAGGGGAGGGTCTGATCGTCGGACTCATCCATCACGCGGCTCACGCATGTGAATTGGGGCGTTTTATCTGGAGATAGCCGCGGATGGATCGTGGATACCTATTTAAATATTTCGTCATTAAGCGAGCGTCTAAGGTACACAAACATTAACTAATGACACCGTTCTATGAATACACTACCTATTTACCCAATGTAATTTGTATCTTGAATTAGAATTTAACAATTTGTCAATGTATTATAAATATTTTGCGCATTTAAGGCTGCTTTTTTTTGTAAGTATTGCGTGTTGATTGACGTAACTCAACGCCGCGCTTTATCTCGTTACTAGAGCAAAGAAATAAATATATTAAATAATTCATTCCCCCAATGGGACTCGAGCCCACAACCTGGCCGACTAGCCTCATTAATAAATAGCAGAATAAGAATCTTTCTAAAAATACCAAGTTGACTTACACTATTCATAGAATCAAAAATATTAATTAAAACAGTTTCATTCCGATGCAACATGTAACATATAACCAGAGAACCAGTGAAAAATAACTATACCTACCTACCTACCTATATATACCTGTATAGTGATTCGAATACCCCAAATTCAGATCACAGCCAAAAAATGAAGAGCACTCGATATCTTTTACAATGGAAAATAACTCTTAGTGCCCTGGAACAGGATCTGATCAGTCCGAATGTTCCGGATGTGACTTGATGTGTAGCAGTCTCAATTGGTCGCGTTCATTTACCTGTCACTCTGTCACGGCGGCAGGGGATATACGGGTGGGTTTTTGGCACCGGGCCGACAGAGTAAACAGTAAATTTTTCTCTGTCATAAATTACAAGACGATGAATGAGTGATGTTTATAAAATATGATATGTAATCGTCCAACGGATTGAAAGGTCGATTTTGTTCAAATAATGTGGAGTTAGAGTGTGGAGAAGTCTATAAAAAAATATATATACCAACTATTCATAAGTTTATATTCTTATTTGTATGTAAATACAAAAAAAATAACAATTTGCTGTCAATCAATACAATGCCAAATTTTATCTTGGTTTTATATTACCAGAAATATCGAAAATATCAATACAAATTTATATTTCTTAAGTACCTAAATTGCTTTTAAATAGACGCTATATCGCAGTCACGAAGTGATCGACGCGACAACTAACACTCGTCATTCGTCACGGAACACGACGTCGACACATATCAAACAAACAGGTACATATACTATAACGAATATTTATAAGCCGATATGGAACTGCCAACGTGACACAAGGAAATTTGTTTTTTCAGCTTCACGCTGCTTCCAGAACTTAACGGGGTAGGCAGAGGGACCCTAGGGACCTAGTGTTAGGATAGATACTTGTTCCTATTAAAACACTTCCGTTTACACTTTCCGCCGAATTAAGAAATTAAAATATTTCTATGAGTGGAAATCGAGCCCACACCTGTCGCGTATACTGTCACACACTTGTGCCCCTGTGCGACTGGCCTCTCCATCTCATTTATAGATTGCCTATGAAGTCTCAATTAAATACTCTACCGATTAAAAAGATGGCAATGATTTTTAGTATATTTAAATGAAACATGAAACATTTGACACTTCAATACTTACAAGGATATCATTACAAAGTGAATGACTCCACAAAACAATGATTTTTATACAAAAATAAACATCAGACTGGAGTGAGATCAATTCCCCTGCAGTAGCAATTTTTCAGCAACAGTCAAATATTCAAAAGCTGGTTTGGCTTGATTATGCTTTAAATTAAAAATCATCAAGATCCTGAGGCCCTACAATTACTTCGTGGACATTGTTCTGCTTCATTTTATAGACTTTATTTTGTTTTACTTTACATTTTTTTTATATCATCTTTGTAACTGCAGACATATTTCCTAGATTCGCGTCCAAAATAATATACCTATCTACTACAATTTATTTTGTCATTAAAATATACCTCTACCTATAGGTACTTATAAACAAAGGTATAGGTACCTACTTCATATTAGAATTTACCATATAGCAATAAGAAAAGAAAAGTGGTCAGTACTAAATAACACACCACAACAGGTTCTATAAGAAAAGAAAATAAAAGAATAACATTACAGCCGTATGAATGCAAAAACGACAATCAGCGAGAATCGTGCGTATCGAATTTAACGACGAGATCTGATGGCTTGTGTACATATCTATGCACTAAAACTTTATAAACTAGTTTACGAAGACCTAGAAGAAATAAAACTTCTTTCATCAATTTGAAATCAGTTGGTGGAGGATCACAAGCGTGCGACTATGAGCACTACAACTGTGGGTTCGATCCCCACTGGATTAAATGAAATATTTAACATTTTCATTTCTTCGCTTTGGTGTCGAGGCAAAGTACGGCGTTTAACTCCGCCACTCAACATGCAACGTCTCTAGAATTCGACGAAAAGTGCGGAACGGAAGTGTTTTAATTGGAACAGAGTATCTTAACACTAGATTTCCAGGTTGCCTCTGCCTTTGCCCTGCTATGTGCGGGACCCTAAGTGGACCCTAATTTTGAGACATCTTTATCTTAACTGATATAATGTTAAGAATAATAAAAGTTACATTAACTTTATATACTATTTTATTTATATTATATCTTTTAAAAGCTTACTAAATAATATTTACATTTTGTATATTTATTAAGTTTCCATGATTGGACTTTTAGTATCAACGTTTCTCCAACGTTTCTCAAAGTCCAATGATAGCAACAAAGTGGCCCATTTAAAGCAACCGTGGTGCAAAGAAAGCATATCGACTCTATATCGAGAAAGGATTAAAAATAAACCAATACTTTTATTCTATCGTTTTTATTAAATGAAATATGACACCTTAAAGTTATATAGTCCAATCGTACCAACCTTCCCCAATTTGATTTTAGTTATATACTTATTAGATATTATTTGATAGCGGTACATTAATCTTGAAATTGGACATAAATTTATATGATTCAAATAAATAACAATATATGAACAATATGGCTATTTTTGTTGTCATACATAATATACCTACCTATGTATAATCTAATTTCATAATTAGAGTTCTGACAGTTTTATTGAGTTTACACTGTGATAAAGATTTGATTACATTT
>JAKRZM010000941.1:543709-569278 GCA_036379175.1 Heliconius cydno galanthus | reverse complement strand
CCGCGCCCGGCCCGCGCCCGCCGCCCGCCGCCCGCCGCCCGCCGGCCATTTGCACGGATGTTTACTATTATTATTTTATTGAACGGCCGCTATAAGTAGCGAAATAAGAATATTTACAAATCGCGAGCGGCGCCCGCAATTACGTGACGTGACATGTAATCGTGACACCGTCACGCCGCCCGCCGCTGACACTCTGTTACTGAATCCGTCACGGTCGATTCTTGTTGAATGGAGAATATAATTCTCGATTACTGATTTTTAAATCTTTTATTATGCTAAAATAATTCATGTGACATTTTAACAATATTGTACTAGGTATATTTTCCACCACCACCTTGGTATATAAGTATATTTTCCAACTGTATTTTGTAGAGACAGATTAACTTTGATTGAAGAAGATTATTTCTTTTATTCCCGGTTCGAGAATTATATACTGAAACAGATTATTGCCTACGTATTTACTTATATGTTAAACAATTTAGTTTTTATTTATAAAAAACCATACGTGCAACGTGCAAATATTGCACATTATTATTAATACAATAAATTCTTTAAATATTTGTTTTATAAATATTTTTAGTTTTAAATGTAGAGTACATTAATCTCTTGTAAGCAAATCCAATAGAAGTCAATTTATTTTTTTATTTATATAGGTACCGAAATGCAATGAACTTCGAAATGTTATACCTAGTAATATTTACACACTCTACTATATGAAAAGTAACCTTATGTATATGATGAAATGGTAGTTCACACTTGCAGGTAGCATATTATGATTTTACGATAAATCCATCCATTTGTTAGAGCCTTATCTGTTGTACCCTACAACTTATAGAATAGTATTCTTGAATAACTAGGTACCTACTACGTCTATTACTACGTAAAAATAAGAGGCCAGGCCAGTCAACATTTGAGGAAATAAAATATTGAATATTTTCTTGTTCATCGCTCAGGTATCGAGGCAAGGTGCGGCGCTTAGTTCCGCCACTTACAATTCGCACTTCGGCAATTTTAGAGGCATTTGGCGAAAAGTGAGGAGCGAAGTGTCTTACCATTAAAATTTCTCCGCCTACCCTGCTATACTCGGGATGCAGCCTGAAGCTGAAAAAACATAAGGTGAAATTCAATTGTAAATGATATTATTTTGTCAAGTATATATATCTGGTACCTACCTACCTACTGGTATAAATATGTCACATATTTTTTTTTAAATATAAAAAAATAATAATCGATACCTACTTGTTTCAAAATAGAATAAATCAGATAGATTTTCTCGGATTCCTGTGCAGAAGTTCTCTCTGCTCTGATAGAGCTTGAAGTTCAGTTAAGTTATCTCTAGATGCTTACTTATTATAAAAATATTAAAATTTAAGGCTATTTTTTAACTTTTATCATTGTACACTTATATTATTATCTTCCTATTTAATATGGAGGTATATTCCAATATACAAAACGCGGTAAGGATTATTAAGTGATTTCTCTTCTGATTTTACTGAAGGTTAACAAAAAATGTAATTAGGTAGGTAGGTACTCTCGAATTAATTTAAAGAAAATTGATCCATGAATGGCATGGTTAAGACAGGTTATCAAAAACGGCGACATACCTTTATCTATGCATCTACAATAACGAAATTGATAGAGATATTGTTTTTCCATATTGGCACGGTTGAATATTTAATTAGCTTTTTCTATTTATATTTGCGGGTTCAAAATTGTTAAATTATCTTGAGGATATCAAATGTCACGGTTTTATATGGTTTTTTTCGCTCTGGTAACAAGACAAAGCGCAGCGATTAGTTAGCGATGGTTGCGTGGAAAACGGAATGTCTTAACTTAAAAAGCTTCCCTCTATCTATTCTGCTTTAGGCATGCGAGACATCGCGTAAGCTAAGCTAAAAAGACGTGATTCTGAAAAATTCCTAGTTCCTACTGCTTGCATTAGAGTCATACCAACGGCGGTGATCTCATTAATCAAGTTACATATATGTTAATAGTATTAATAACAATATTTTATTATCCCTAGGTATGTCAGGAAAAGATTTCGTTTACAATTCAGACCTATCACCTACTAATTGCCTAATTAATAATTCGTTGTTAGACTTTTAAATTGATCATAAACATTTTCAAACTCAATAAAGCTTTTTATTTAATATCCTATAGTAATAATATAAATCTATACACAACTTAAATTCAATTCAATGATAACTAGACATCAAGCGGTTAATTGACAAGTAGACATATATCTACCAATTAAATGTGAAATCAAATCATTGAGCACTAACGACTGTACATAATTGGTATAAGAAAATACAACAATATTTCATATTAAAAATATTTTTAAAGGCCAAGTGATGTTGAAATTAAGGTCATTTTAGATTTTCGTATGGGATAAAACTAATATATCTAAATGTGAAGCGAAAACAAACATTTTTTTATTTTCATTTTGCTTTTGTATTTTGTAGCAATAACCTGTTAATTTATTTTAAAAAACCATTAACGTAATTTCACTGATCTATAGTGCGTTATTTTAGGTATTTCATTTTAAATTAGAGCATATTTCTACGAATTTTCTATTAATTATTTAATAAGCATAGGTATATTATTCGCAGCTACCATGGTCACCTACCTATTCATGAAAAAGTTTTTTTATTTTGTAGATTTCACATACACAAATATCATACATCAATTCTTAATTTTTAATGCTAAACAAAAAAATATTGATTGTTTTCTAAATCCATATTCAATGATTACTAAATACTAGTTAGTTTAAGTTTCTTGTGATTATATTATTAGCTCAACTAAACGTTTGAAAGCGACATCTGTCCGATAGAACGCGTAACTACTGACGTCGTTGAAGCGTCATTAAAGCTGTTGACGCCATCTAGTAGGGACAATATGAAATACTTCGCTACGCTTGCGTAAACCAACGCCATCTGTGATACACAGATATAGCTTATGCTTCGCCCAATGTGAGTTTATATATCACAGATGGCGCTGTTCAATGATGGAAATATTTGTCTCAAAAATTAAGTAAAACAACTTAATATAACAATAGAAAATCATTTTTCAACTTACTACAAAGTAATCAAACTATAATATAAGTGTTTAAACTCATTAAAAGCCTTTTTACAATTTTCTTTGTTTGCTGCGTAATAGACTGCTTTACCGACCTAAAATAACTTCCGCTTGCCGCTCGACATCACGCACACGCAAACGCGAGATAATGTAACCAACTTCACTCCATAGAAGTTCGATCTCTTTCAAGTACCTAAGTCGAGGCTTGTACGTTTCGAGGATAGCGCTTTTCGGTAATATTTGTTATACATATTTATAACCGAATTTTAGTGACTTTTTATTTCAATCTAGTCCTATAGGTGTTATGCGTAAATAAACCGTGTTGTGATTCCTAAAAATTGGCGCGTTGATTTCTGTCAACATAAGTTCTAACTGTTCACACGCAGTGTTGTATATGCACGTGTAAATTAGAATACAATTGCTATTTTCCGTTTGCAGACATGGCTTTAACAGTTGCACTACCTCTGGCCGGACTGGAGACAGCCAATTTTAACTCGTTCAGGCATATCATAGACATAGCGGGCCTATCGCAATCGCAGACGAGCCCCAGCCCATCTGTCTCCAGCGAATCTAGCGGTATCGGCTCTTTGGGCTCGCTGAAATCGGAGTCTGTTAACAACGACTCGTTGCCCTCTAGTCCTCAAACAACAGAGAAGGTAAGTAACAATTATAAAATTTGCACTATTTTGTTTGCGTCTGCCCTGGCCTTGACCTCTCTATTTTCATAATATTCCGTAATGGCGAACGTCTTACGCTATCAATGTTGTACACAATTGACGTATGATAATGGAAAGATTTGACGAGTTCACTCGTTATACACCATCTTAAGACTTCTATCGTGGATTTATTTGATATTTTGACATTCATAAAGCTTATTATTAACTTTATATATCATATAAAATCAAAATGTCCGCCATGATCGAGATAAGACAAACGTGATTATACGCTACAGTTATTTTTATCTTTTTTGTGTTAACTGTATTTGTTAAAAAATGATAATTTCAACTGTTTCCAGAAAATATTCGAGCCCGTCGTGCAACCACAGCCGCGTCCGAAAGAGCGTAAAGTTGAGGATGTCAAAGTGTTTTACGGAGGGCATGATATTCTCAATTTGAGTGCTAACCTAACTGACCCTCGGTGGAACTATCGTGCCACGGTGCTGCCGCCCAATAACCCGGCGTTGTTTTTCGCCAACCGGTCGCAGTACCACCGCCTCGGGCCGTACGGGACCCGCACTCAGTATGTAAAAGATTCTTGCCGCTCATGTGGCTTCACATGGGTCGTTGCCGCCAGAGATTGAATCAGACAACGCCGCTAAGAGAAGTACTGGGACACAACAGGGTGCTTTTGTCACATAGTGGTGCTCGTACAGCCTTGTCACCGACGGCTCCTGTTCTCATACATGACGACCTGTCATTGAAATGTCGGGGATTCCTATTTTCTACCGAGTAATTTATTTATTTATAATAATAATATGAACAAATATTTTCATATAAAGAACTGAAGCCGCCGGCGTTGTGACATTTTCCTAATAATTTAGTTTAGTGCCCACCTGCTGTGGCCCAGTGAGATGGATGACTGTGGAATATGTATGTGAGTATCGTCGCGTGCATTCGTAGAGTTACATTTTAAAAGTGACTTAATACTGTGATCTTAATTTAAAAAAAGCAAGTTTTTGACAAATTCCTTGAAACATGTGACGATACAGATTTATTTTGTTTTTGTTTTGTTTTTTTAACTTATTTTACAGTGTGATAAACTAAAAGTTAGGTTATTGTTAAAACTTTGAAGAAAATGCCATAAGATATTATATCAGACATACAAATTGGCATTTAAAATCCCAAAAATTAGAATCTTAATGACTCGGTCTTTAAAATACAACTCTATAAAAATATATTAATATAATTACAGAAATTTAATTTAATAATAATATATAATGCTACATTTAGTTCCTCTTAGAAATATTAATAATTTGTTATCCAAAGAATCTTATTTGTTTTACGCATATTATATATTATTATAAATTGTTTTTACAATTTATATTGATCTTGTAACATAAAGTCAAATGGTGCACTCCATTAGATTTTATGTGTCATTAATTTAAAGCAATATTTAAATTTAAATTATGAACATTTACTTTATCATAATTAGCTATTCCCACCATTACGTAACATATGATAGTTATTTAAATATTGTTTTATGATAGTTAGTATTTAGTTATGATTTGAAATATATTCCACAGTCATTTAGTATGGTTTCAACCCAGAGGCTGCTTCTCGTATATAATGACAAATTGATGAGACGGCACGAATTTATAGCGAAGCTGAATGTTAATATTAAGGTCTAATTATGATTGTTGGATTTACCGTCCGAGCATACATAATATTAGTGAAGAGATATTGTTAGAGGTATCTTGATAGCCCCTCTATTCTATGTGTGAAAGCTTAAAATCATATTATAATTAACGAGGAGCCCATTAGGTACATAGTCAGAATGGGTGATCAGTGCATATCATCACAAATAAAGCAGTGATTAGATATTCTAAGGTATTAGTAGATGTTACAGTGTTTTAATCATATAATGTGACATCAATGTGCCCAGATACTGGGCTTCTAGTGGAATTATAAGTGTCGTTACAGACTGTCGATATCGCTATGCATATTTAAATTGTAAAATCCATGGTCTCTTTAAATTAGTCAAGATATTTAATTAGTGTGAGTCTCTTGAATTATATAAGTAATGTAACGTTATTATTAATGAACTATATTGATAAAAACAAATGATACTGTCCTTCTGTGCAATTTCGTTTTGCTATGTTGTGATCAGCTTTAAACTTTACTGGACTAAACAAAGTTTATTTTTATATAAAAATGTTAAATATTGTGACAATACAGTTGTAGTTATCAAAAATTTTATTTATATTGTATTGTGGTACACGGTTCGGCTATTAATCTGGAAGGGACCAACGGTGTGTTGATTCGTTTAAATTTTATAACAATTTTAATAGCAGAAGTGACTATCAAAAATTTTATTTATCATTATATAAATGAACATTGCATTTTATTCGCTGCTTTATATTTTTAGAGTCATCGCCGCGCTTTCCATATAATTACAAACGGGCTAGGAACATGAACACAAGTTGTAAACAATAAGTGAATTTACAAAATTATTATTTATATAATTATGATTCAGTGGGTCATGACTGAACATATAGCATGGATCTCAGAATGCAGCTCACAGTGATACTTATATGCCTAACAAATATTTTTGCCTAAAATCGAAGGCGTCTTCTGTAGCGCTTACGTTTGAAACCCAAAATGTTGGATGCGTCTTCGCCGTGTGCTATATCCTCAGTCACACATACTCACAAAATGGTTGTTAAGGTTATTATTTAATCTACGTTGCATTCAGATTATTATTTAGTTTTAATATGACAAGTTTCAATTGAATGTAGTTCAAAGGGATGTGAAGGGTTCGGAGCGAAACGCACAGTTTTTATTTAAGCTCTCGATTTGAGTTTGCGTGTGGCGCGTGCTAGGCCGAGGTGCGATGCAATATGTGCATTCCAGTTTTGTTTAAGTTATCAGCCGACGGTTAGTTGTTAGTTTTATTTTATTTGCCAAATATTTTGGTTGGTGTGCTATTTATTTAAATTGAACTCGTTTTTTTTTCCAAAATATCAATTTTTAGTACCTTCTGAAGTGTCTTCAAGTGATTTATTATAATGTTTTGATCGTTTTCTTTTTTTCAATTTTATGCATTTTATTTTGTTTTAGTCAATCATAATCGATATTATACATTTGTTGTATTTTATGTATTGTTCATTCGTATTTATAAATATGTTTTTTCTCATCGAACTGTAGTCAAATGACAGTATTTTTATAATGAAAATTGTATAGGGATGAAGGGTCTATTGCCTGGACGCGACGCCCGGGCGCGTCCCGCGTGTATTACGTATAACTGATAAGCATTATGTAGGTTTAGCGAAATAGATTAACTCGGAGACACACTCCAAGTACCAAAACTTATTGGTTTAATGTTGTTCTCTTATTGTGGTGATATAGTGCGTCGCAATCCTCGCGGCGCTGAGCTCAATATTTTAGTAACCCTTAAGAAAATTAATACCTCTTGGAAAGAATATAATATATATATATGATATAGTATATCCGATCGATGATCACATGTATTTCCCTGTTTATTTTGATGTGATATCATAAATGACTGATCTGAATTTAGTTTTTAAGTTGGTTATTGATATGCAGTGCTATTTCGAAAATAATTAAGATTTAATATTGAATGTGCCAATGCTCGTAATTTAATATTTATGACTGTTCCTTTATCGTAGCCGTTCGCGGGTTGCTCGCCGTCGACTTCCTAACACGTGCACAATCTCAATAATGCTTGCAATATTATAGTATATGTAAATGTGTAATTCCTCATATTATAATCCAACGTAATATTAAGAGTACAATATGAGATGATATATATCATTCTAGTATCAAAATTAACCGAAGATATAATGTTATTATTAGTTAGGTAAAATTTTAACATAGCTTTGTATAATTGGGATGTTTTAGTATTTAGTAGTGTATAATAACGGTGTAGTGGCAAGCGATATGTGTCGTGAGGAGTGAGATAATATGTTAGTGGCAATAATACTCGATGTAAGTTTCCTGCCAACAGACTGTACAGGGTCGCGCGCCCGCGCAGCGCCCTAGGGCCGCCAACCCGCGACGTGGCGGGCGACCACGGCGCATCACTAGCGATCGCTGCGCACTAGGCGGTTTAATTTGTTGTAATTATAATAATAGCCGTAGGTATTTCGTCGTACTTAAATAATTATTCTTGTGATGCCTTAATTCTGGTTGTCAATTAGACACGTCTGCCTAGAGTGTTATCATTGTTTTTATTTATTTTAGTTTTCACTGTTCCGGCTTCCTCCGCGAACTTCCAGTCCAGGCTGTTCTTTTGAAATAATTTTGAAGTCGATTTATTTTTACCTAAGTGTTCTTATTAAATGTTACCAAAATGTTTTTAATAAAATATTTTTATATGTATCTCGGTGTTTTAATTATATTTTTCCATCGTCTCAGTTGCCCCTGATATATATAGAATACCTAATGTAATGCAGAGTGTTGTTCTGTAAACAGTTACACACACTGAAATAACGTTCTATTTTTTGATTTCCCTCGTGATATATTTTGTCGCTTACATTGTCACATAACGATAAGCATTTTAAACTGGGCATCTTGCCAAATATAAATATGTAATAATCGTTTATTTACTGAAAACTATGTGCCTTGAGGAAGGTCAATAATTATTTTTCAAATTCTTAAAGCATAATCTAAAGTGAAGTTGAAAGATATGTCATCTTCAGATTCAGATTCAATAAAATATGTCCACCTTTTTTTCTAGTTCATTATATATTATTTTTTGGAGCTTTTCGCTCGGAGGGGGGTTAAAAATCAATTATTAAATTTTACATTTAGAAGTAAATATGTAGTTATAAATTCGAACTTTTTTAATCAGGACGAATCTCAGAAGTGACGATAGCCGTTCCGCACTGTATATGAGAAGCAATACGATCTCAAAATAAAATACAAACTTCCATATAACAATGTAAGTATAGTACAAAATAATTTTCCTCAACATCGATCTATAAGTATAGGTAGTAATGAGTAAGCAAAGGTTTGTAAACAAACATTAAGTAATTACTGTAGGTAGGTACGACGTATTAATGAATGTATCGAATTAATAAAACTTGAATACGTGACTAGACAGATTGACGACTGGTGGACAGCTACTGGTTGTGATTTGTACATATATATAACATACTGTCATTAAAATTGTATGGTAAAAGAAAAGTGGTATGTAAACTTGGCGCTAGCTGTTCTTATAGAATATTTACAAAAACTTCAAAATATATGTTATTCTAATATTCAATAAACAATATTGTTATAAGATTAGTTTTATGAACCAAGCTCTATAAATATAATGCTTTTTCATTTGCTTGGCTTGTCTTACTTCTCAAAAATTATTAATTAATGAAATATCATTATACAAATAGGAAAAATATGAATAAAATCTATTGTATTTTTCCGTCTACGTTCAAGCAACATAAACAACAGAAGGTCGAGTTTAACGCGCCTGCGATTATTGATTCTGTAAACAAAGCTATATAAGCTATCATAATTTTTATTGGGTACATCTGTAGTATTGTTTTATTCGGTGTTCTTACCCTTTTATTTATTTTAGTTACAGATTTCACAACAAATATCTTTATTGTTTGTTTTCACAGACGTAAGCACACGATAACAATGTTTAGATAATAAATGTTATGATTCATAAATTGATTATGAAGTTATCTACATTTTTTGTGAACGAGGGCTTATTGTATTTTTTTATCAGATAAATGTCAAGGTAGCAATTATTCATTACATTATTTAAAATGTAAAAGTTAACGCAATAATTATAAAGTTTTTATGAAGATCATCGAAGCTCGAGGGATTACAATTATAACTTATTAGTCATACTTAGTAGTAGCACATGAATGTCACATTGCCCTGTTTTTATATAATAATGTCATAAGTTGTTTGTAAACAAGAACATTTCTTGGAAAATTTACGTAATATAAAGTTTACAAAACAGCGCCCTCTTAATATATAATACTTTAAGTGAAAGCCTTAACACAAGAAAAGGATACAGCGCCATCTGTTATAGGCTTAAGGTACTGCGTACCTTCTGCTTGAACTTTCGTAGAGAAGGTAAAGCTTGCATAAAATCATAGATGGCGTTGTTTAAAAGTCTAAGAAAATGTTTCAATCGCTGTTTTGTGAAAACTTTCCCCCATACAGAAACCTATACCGTAATTCGTAAGCCATGTTATTTTATAGAGGGCGTAGTATCAGGAAATAAAATAAATTTAAAATATTGATAATTTGTTACAAAATATTTACAATTGTGTGTTTTTTTGGAAAATTAAACTTAAATGCCAATTAATACCCCAATCGCTGCGGTGGGTGTACAAAAATATTGCATATATTTACTCAGTGCCGGTTTTAGCACTACCGGCGCCCTGTGCGAAATTTTTTCGGCGCCCTCTAACTACATTCAATAATATACAAAAAAGGGAATAGGTACAACGAAATAACCATCTATTTAAAAAAAAATAATGACAAAAAAGTAATAAAATTTCACTTCTTCTAGCCTTTCTATCTGCGAACTCTTTTGTTAGGCATTCAATGTCTATGTTTTCTGCAATTTTATTTTCAAAGTTGTTAAGATCACTTCGTTTTTTTTTTTAGATCTTAGACCATTTTAAATACCCTAGCTACGCCACTGCAGCGAGGAGACATCTTTGCGCAAAGCAAAGCGCCCTAAACGGGCATCTACGGCGCCCTTTTTATCCGGCGCCCCTGGGCAGTCGCCCAGAGCCTCGCTTATATTAGACTATAATATTCCTTATTTTATGTGTTGTAATTTATAATACCAAGACGATGAATCACATTTATATACAAAATAAATTTTCCTTTTAAAAAACTTGAATTACTTTTGATAGCTTTATTTCAAAATAACTAAATTGTAACAAATATTTCTATTGTATTATATATAATATTTCGTTTATTATCTACCTTTGTGTAGACATAATGGGTGTATTCAGTCAGATGGGCGCGAAAAGTGTCTTTTATCAGATTTACAATAGGCGGGAATCAAAGAAATGACGATATTCATCCTACGATGTCGCCATTGTCAAACAAGACGCGGTTTCTTATATCTATTAATAAATATGTATTAAGAACTAGACTCGGTTTACGACTTCGTTTACGTAGTTTATATATTAAGGTGGAATATGGTAAATTAATTAATTTTTTTTAGAAATTTCACATTTCTTATGCTCAATTTATATTCATCGAAATGTATGCAGAAAGCTATTTTTTATGATTTAATAAAGGCTTACGCATATTCCCGTATTCCACAATAGGCAGAGGGGACCTAGTGTTAAGACAGTCTATTCCCTATTTTCCGCCCAATTTTTCCAGACATTACTTGATGAGTGGTGGAACTAAACGACGCGCTTAGTCTTTAAGAATTAAAATTTCAGATAATTTACCACCATTTACTTTCACGCTGTATTTCACACATAGCAGGGTAGCCCGGTGTGACCTCAAACAAGATCAACCTCAACCAGCTAAATGACGCGACTTTACCCGTGATTAGCAATCAGCCCTTAAATCTCACGATGGAGACGGCACGAGGCAGGAGGCACGACACAACGTACACTGAATAAGGCAAAATTGGAAGAAGCGGGGGACGATTGATTACCGTGCTTCCTCACGCATTGACATTCATGTCTACACTCGCGACATATTGCTACGGCATTCAAGTTTCTATTGTAGCAAAATATATTATATTTTTGTGTTGCATTTTTTTTAATTTATTGTAATGTAAAATTGTAATGCAGTTTTGTATTTTTTATTGGTATATTAGAAAATGAAACGAAGACGTACGAAATTCAGGCTAAGTTTAGTTTTCAGATTTTGTCCTAAACTAGCACTACCTGTAGATGCTAGTTGGCAAATTTCATAATTCTAGGTAAAACAGTAGCACCTTATTAATTTTGATTCCCTTTATAGTGTCGAAATACGTTTTATTTGCTATATAAACTGCCACATCTTTTTTTTAAGTAAATATAGAAATATGTTTTTTTTTAAGAAATCATAGGGAGGCCAATTAGGGGCTATAGGTATATGGTTTGAATTTCAAGTCGATATCTCTGAGATAAAGGCTCTTAACAGACAGACACACAGACGGACAACAAAGTGATCTTATAAGAGTTTCTTTTTTCCTTAAAAAGTACGGAACCCTTAAAAAATGCCATCATGGCATGTAGGCATTATTTAACTGCAAGTATTTTTTCCGATGTGGTTACAAAAGACTGTGTCGACTAAATGCAAAAAAACAATGTTTATAAAATGAAAGCATACCTACATAAAAAAAATTAAAATATAACATTACGTTTAGCATAATCATGAAATATCTTAAGAAAGAAATGTGTAGAGTAGCGTTAAAAAAAAACAACTGAAATAGTAAAAGTAGATCGTTAAGCGAAAAATAAGTAATTATGTATGACATTCAATAATTCATTAATTATATTTAATTACAAGGGTGGAGAAGTGTCGCTAGATCAATAACATTGCAATTAAAATCTTATAATGAAATAAAAAACGTTGTGCCATAGAGTAGGTCGAGATTCTTATTATTTAACTAGCGGACGCGCGCAGCTTCGCTTACGTATTTAGGGGTGAATTCTAATAAACCATGAAACATGTGTTCAATGAAATATTTTTAAGAGTCTAAATTTCAAATTTTATAAAAATCGGTGGCGTTTTAAAGATTTTTCCAAACAAACTTTCAACCCCTTATTTGCAACCTTAGGGGGGGAATTCTAGAAAAACATGAAAGACACGTTCAATTAAATATTTTTAAGAGTCTAAATTACAAATTTTATAAAAATCGGTGGCGATTTAAGAATTTTTCCATACAAACTTTCAACCCCTTATTTGCACCCTTATGTAAATAATTCTAGAAAACCATGAAATACGTGTTCAATTAAATATCTTTAAGAGTCTGTATTTCAAGTTTTATAAGAATCGGTGCGATTTAATTTTTTTTCCATACAAACTTTCAACCCCTATTTAACCCCTTTAGGGTTAAAAATTTTCAAAATCCCTTCTTAGTGGATGTCCAGATTACAAAAGTAAACATTTGTCCAAATTTCACACGCACGAAACGCACAGCGGTTACGGCTGTGCGTGCGTCTTACCTCAGTCAGTGAGGACAAGTTCTTTTATATATATAGATAAGCTACAATATTTACCAACATAACTTCTTCTATAACAGATGTATTGAAAATAGATTAGATTAGAAATAGATACAGATACTAAGAATACATGAGCACTTTTCTATTCGTTTCGTTTTTTATATTTTTTACTTTTTTTTAACTGTTATTTACAAATACATATATTCTTATATCTGTGTAATAAAAAAAATGGACAGGCTTACTATAGTCGTCTGACTGCACCATTTCGTGACCCTTTAAATTAAAATACACATTATTATTTAAAAATAAAACAACTTGGTTCGTCCAAAGCATATAATAAAAAGACTTAAATTAAAAATAAGTAAACAAAATAATTATTTTTTGATCCTTTAAATTTAAATCACGTTGTATCTCTTTTCCATAGGAATAAAAAGAAAATGCACATTTGAGCAACAAGTATCGCCACAAAACCCACCGCCTTCATCAAACACTTGACGTCAAATTTTTTAGGCTCATAGACTGGATCCGTTTCGTAAATGGGAGATACAGTTTTAGTGAAACGAAATGGCATATTTAAAATTTATTTATGCGATTTATGTATCTCTTTCTTAAAGAGCACTCCACAAATAGTAAAATTATTACTAAATGGAGAGTTCGTTTGAAAATATGAATTAAATAATATGTAAAAGACTATTTTTTTCTAAATATACAATATGTCAAAGAGGATATTGACTAAAGTAATGTCGTTTTAAAACATCAAACGGCTTCATTGTCAAACTACCTATAAGTAGGTAAGATGTTTCTGTCGTATTAATTTAGACTTTTAGGTTTTATTTTTTTTGATTTGTTTCTAAAAACTGACCTTTTTTAATTAATATTAGTGTATAACAGTAATGAAATAGAATAATAAATTGCAAACAACATTTTAAACCACAATTTTTTGCTGTTAATTTCATTTAACATTTTTACCATTGTAGTAATAATGTTAGTAGGCTTAATAAAACCATTTAACTTATGTTTTCCTAGAAAGAAATAAACATAGGTGATACATCACTCTATTCTTTATTCTGTCGTATAATTTTTTCCATAATAATCAGGATTTGATTTCACAATTTCGATAACTTAAGAGTCAATAAAATTACAAATCAATATATATTTCATATGATACATATACGACAAAATCTTTAAATAATAACTTAATTATCTCTTGCCTGTGTATTTCACACACACGTACATAGTTCTTAATGCCCTACATACATACCTACATAAATGGATATAAAACAAAGCGTACATCTTAAGAACAACAATTGCTCCAGCACAATGGCTGACGTACCGACGCTCTTTCGAGAGCTACCAATTTCTGAACACATACTGCTTTCGAGTTTGACGAGGTAAACAGAAAACAGCTCAATGAGAGATTTAAACAGTGGCCCATTGAAAATAGCTGAAGCCTTTAGAAAATCACCCTCCTTTCGAGTCCCTTTTGCTGCCTCTATTTATGTTTTCAACATTTTCCATATACAATTTCGGGCCAAAGCGCCTATTCAGCACTCACACTCGGGACTTGTGCCAATTCAGAAGTAAATTAACACCATTCAAAGATTGAAAGATGCCTTAAAGGTTCACCTCCGACTATGATTTGATATTATGCCGGCATTCATGTCTCGAAATAATAGTTTTATGTTTTACAGTCTTCATTTTTTATTTTTGAATTTCTTAAATTCATCTGTAGGCTGTAGGTGAAACAATGAGAGACCTTTTTATGTAAGTTTTCTAAAGATTTCTCTAATTATTTTTGTAAAATAAAATGTATGTTTTTACGTAACAAAAATACCAAATGTAAATAGTGATATATTACTATTATACTCGTATATTGAATGAATACCATACATTTAATAACGTTAATTCAAGAATGTTACGACCAAAGAAACCACCGGATTTAAACCACCGAAATACGGGGAGGTATGCACTTGAATGTTGTCACAGCTGAGATGCCGTTATAAGTAAAATCAGTAACATTTTTCTTCCAGTCTGTAGTTCTCACAATCGTGGACATTTTATACTATGCATTTGATAAGTAGGTAAATTACGTTACGTGCGATTTCAAAATAAAAAAAAACACAGTGAAAACTTTTGAAGGCGGTAATGACATAAAATAATTTAAACTAAAATGAAAAGACTGATATGATCAAATAAAAGACGTCCAAAGGGAAATCTTTTAGTTTTTCAACTCTGAAAACTCCATTGTAACCAATTCCCTGTTTGGTGGTGGACAAAAAGTGGCTGGTTGGTAACACAATTGGGCCATCTTTTGTTCTACGTCGCTCCGACTGCGGCTCCGGCTCCGTGCATTCTTTCAGTGGCGCCTAGAACAACTGTTTCTAGAACGATAGCCTCACAATGCGCGCGCGGCATTGTTCCGCGCCTCATCTACTCGAGGGTTACTTAATAGCTCTGTAATTTGGTGGCAGAAATATAAAACACCACCAGCCACCCGCGCCGCGCAAGCCTTCTCCGGTTACCAGATATTACACAAAAACAAACGATATAAGCCAAACATTTATATTCATTTTCGTTCATAATAAGCTTTATTAAAAATAAAGCGAATTGTGCCTACGTAATGAAAAAGAAAATAATTTGAATGAACTTTGAAATTGGATCTCCAAGTGCGCTCCAACTAAAATATAGAACATTTTCCACAAAGCCATTCATCGAGCTAGCTAAGAAGTGAATCTTTATGAATGCCACCAAATTGTATGAGAGTAGTCCTCTTTCAAAACTTCTCGTGAATAGTGTTAATTCGCTATAGCGAATTTGCTCGGCGCTCGTCAATGGACTATTTGGAGTCTTGAGAAGCGTAAGGCCCCACAAAGTCGCAATACTGTGTATGGGAAACGCGGGAAACGTGAATGGCGCGGGCGGCCCGGGGAAAGTAACACGCAAACACGTTTTGTTAACAACTCTCCCACAATACGGTATAGACGCTACGTTTGATGTTCAATTTATTATTAGCTACTAGGAAATATATGCTCATAAAAGAGACGTTATTGAAACATTTATAATAAGGAAATATATATGTTCCGAGTGTAGCATGGTAGGTAGAGGGAGCCTAGTGTAAACTGTTAACACTCCCCACTTTCCGCTGAATTCTGGAAGCATTTCGTGTTGAGTGGCGGGACTTAACGCCGCGGTTTGCATCGACACCACAGTGTAGAAATGAAAATAATAAATATTTCATTTCCTCGGAAAATGGAAATCGAACCCACACACTGTCTCTCTCTCTTTACCTATTATTGTGAAAATTTATAAATAAATATTTTAATGGTTTTTAGCACCGAATAAGAGGGAAAAGAAATACAAAAACGACCATATGCTGCACAACGGATGTGGCTTACAGGAACTTAGATGCTACAGCGGCGTGTGATAATTACAGCACTAGTAGCGAGTGTTTCGTAATTTGCAAATTTCATATAAGTACGTAATTACGAACAACCCTTGTAGCTGTTTTTCAGTAACATCACATCGCTTCGAAAGCCAAAAGGAAAAAACGGGGCGTGCCTGAACAAAGCCGGCCATACAATGGGGCCGCGCGAACAATGCTAACTAGAAGAGATGCTGTGTAGCTTGTATCATTCGCAGATAAAGGTGGAGACGTCCGCGCCACTATAATTTGTAAACTGCAAAGGTAATTTCCAATGAAAAATCCAATATGGGATGACAACGTAAAACTAAAAAAAATATTTAAAGGTTATAAAACAATTAATTATACAACAATATAACTTAAAATAGTTGTCCAAATAGTTGCTTTACAAAAAATACATAATAAAAAAGAAAACACACTTGCTAAACTGAAATGCACTTTTCGTAACACCCTACAAACTCAAAGCTGTACACCTATATAATAAGCGAGTAAGTTTTATCTCAATCTATACTTATCTATTCGTATCTTTACAAAATTTAATTAAATAGTAAGTTCTAGAAAGAACATCGCAAACGCTCGCATCTATCCAAGTATCAAGGGCCGCGCGTCGTATTAAAATCCAAACGACACTTAGAACATGCACATCCGCAAGCTCAGCACTAACAACGGAGTCCGCAACAATGTGCCCTCTGAAGAGCTCCGAACAATCGAATGAAGACAATAAGCAGCGATACTCCGAGACAAAAAGAGGCGAAATAAAGGCTCACTTGTTTCCTGGCCGCATTCATTGTGAGGAACGGGAGAGGGCAGAGACAAAGGCGTAATGTGCCACGGGCCCAAACAATGGGACCGAGCCATTATTGTTACTGTAGCGCCGCTTTAGCGAAATATGTACGCGGTGGCACCAGCGAACTTGACATGCTGGAGCGGCCTTGCGCCGACGAGAATACGACGCACTGGCTCGTGTCAATGCAATCGCGTTTTTTACGTCAAATAAAATAGTCACGTTGATAGTTTTAAGTTTTTTGGCCGCTTTTATTTGTACAAAAATAAACAAATCTAGTGGTTATTGCAGCAGTAATTGCTACCTTAGGAAATAGCATATTTCAGATGTAAACAAACCGGTTAAGTGCGAGGCTGATTCGGTCACCGAGGTTTCTTTACCGATTTCAGGATAGTAGGTCAACGGGAAGAACAGCTTATAAAAGTTGATTTCACTTTTCGGATTTCTCTATTTGTATTATAAGTTGTCACTTTGTGCCATATTTCATAATTTTAGGTCTACGGAGAGTACCTTACAAGTTTTCATTACGTTTTCAATTTCATTTATTTATTTATTTATTTAAAAATCAAAATAAATAAATCTGTATCCCGCATATAGCAGGGTAGGCAGAGGGAACCTAGTGTTCACACTGACATTCCTCCGAATTTGTCGATATATGTACTCGTATCTTTTGATTGCGTTGACTTAAAAGCTTGACTTTTCTGTGCTTCAAATGGCCAGAGACCTGAATGTTGGATATTATTTTAACATGATACTTCCACATGATCTCGAGACCACTAAACGTACGGAACCAAAAAATCTATAATAACATTTAAAATCAAATTTATACTTTATACGGTCTGTTTTTACTTTTTAGCTAACTATTCCAGCATATTTATTAACTTTAAAATAATATTTTGAGTTGAAAAATAAAGTCTAATTTCAGAAAACAACATTCCAGTGTGAGTCCAAAGAGTGAAGTATCATGTCATTAGTGCGGTCTAAAAGACCGGCCACGTTTGATTTTCGCTTCACGCTGTCGAGCAACAGTTAAGAGCAAGAATACAGGGTCATTAAAAACATAAATAAAAGTATAAATTTTTATACCAAGTAGACTAACAAATTGAATAGTTCCTTTTATTTTGCGAAATTATGATGATATTCAAGTTAATTGAAATGCGCTTTGGTTAGCTTGGTTAGCGAGAGCAAATAGGTTTCTGTATTCTATAAAAATGAAGGCTACCATGTCACAGCAGTGCTGCGTCTTATCGACGATGGTTGGTTCAATCCCAACTTAGGGAATATTTAAAATAATTAAAGAAAGAAAGAATTAAAATTAGTACCTATGGCAAGAGCGCAAGTGTTCTCGAATAATGTTGATATTATACGTTTAAAATAATCATCCTTCTTCAAGAAAATATCACAAAGTTCTGGTTCTTTTATAGTTAATTTACAATCCTCGTCCCATATAATACAAGACAACATTTTGTTCAAATTCATAACTAACTATTATACCCATTATTTGTATTGTACATATAATGGGGCTTATTAATTAATCTCATCTGATAAGACAAAGTAAGGCTTTGGGTAGTGATCCAACACTCAACGTATCTAAAATAAAAACGGAGTGACTTATTTCTCAATTATATTTCACTATTAGAAAACAAGCTCCTATGTATCCCAGCATGGTTCAGCCAGACGTGCATTTATTTATTTCAAATTTCTCATCACTCACAGCATCGTATCACGTTATTAAAAATGAAAATTGAATCTTTTGACCATTTTAAAAATATAATAGCTTTCAATATCTTTATAACTAAATTTATCCGAATCTAGAGCCCACTGTGGGCACGCTCCGACGATTTTGAATAGTACGCCGAGGGCATTCCAGACCCGACCGGAACGTATCAAAATTCAATCTTTCACTTACATTGCAATATGAAAATTGAATTTTGATACTCATATAGGGAATATAAAGGCATGCAGATATGTGCTGTGAGAGGATATTTGCATTGAAATATAAATACGAGATTATTTAATACACTTAAGGTACAGGTTGCGCTTTTTAGGAATCTTCTTTTCAGCGAAAAGTCGTTAAGATCGTTCGAAATATTTATGAGTTTGAACAATATCTATATTAAATAAATATAAATGTATTCCTCAGAAAAATAGAACAGTATCTTAATATCGTTTCACTTATTTAAGCTTATGATAAGATATATCCTAGAAAAAAAAAATATCCTTACTCTAGTACAACTAAATAAATTGAAAGAAACATATGCTGCTAAAGTTCACTTTTAGCCAAATTGAAGCTCGAAGCTAATGTCATACGACAGACAGTTAAACACTACTCCGCTAAAATAGTCAGAATCATCTAAAAATAAGTAATGATAGGTCTATTCATAACAACCCTATCTTTGTATGATTAATAAGATTTCGCTGCGCAGGGGTCCTTTTGTCCATTTTATTCATATGCTAACTCCGGCTACTTCTATTTTACAGAGAATCACTTCATTGTACTTCAAAACAATGGCGAAATTGCGACGCGAATACTATCTCCATAATACATTTCTATTTATAAATCTGTATAGAAACTTACATGCGTAATCAAAAAAGAAACCTTTTTTTGCAATTACACATTTATCATATATTCCTGTTTTATCTACTAATTAAATAAAGTTGAACTCACATATCTATATAAAATAGATAAATATTTAATTTAACGTAATCGAAAGCCATCGATTTAGATAAAACCTTCAAATAATTAAACTATTAACTATTTATTTATCACCGTAATCGTAATATAATATAATCTGCACTTTATATAACAATAATCGGTTAGCATCAATAAACCTATACCAATGTTGCCGAGTCACCGCAAACAATGGGATAGTTCCCAAAGCGCAGGTTCGGTTCTATTGTAATGTATTAATTAATAAAATAAAGGGGGTCAGGGGGACCTTTTGTCCAGCTTGGATTGATCAGATCTCATTAAGCAGTCATTGTGAGCAGAACAATGTGGTGGTCAGCCCGCACCGGAGCTATGTCGCGTCATCCTTCTATACAACCTGGCCTTACTGACTAACCACAAAAGATCGGGACAGAATGTTGGAAGCTCTTCGCACGTCTCTTTATTATTTAAAATTAATAAGAATATTACACTTTATATAATAAAATATTTTTATGAGCTCTTATAAACATTATTTTATCCATTTACATTGTGTTTTCGTGAGCATATAAAACGAATGATAAAAATTTAAAACTAAGTGCTACGTAGTAAATTTCGTAGCGTTACGTAGATTGCTACGCGAATTCGCTCTTCGCGAATAGCGATAGACATTTCTGGTTTGCGAAAATATTATATATAGGTAATTTTACTCTACATATTTCTATCAGATTATTTAAAAATTGAGAACTATTATTTTTATTAAATAAAGAAAAGCTCGGATTATTTTAATTTTACCTTTCTTTAGAAAATCCTCTATTGTTATATCGTAGACCCTACACCTAGACGGCCTGACTCAAGAAAATAAATAGAAAACCTTATACAAAAGTCTCTCTCGGACAATAGATGGCGCTTGATCTAGATAACGATATGTTAACATTGTCACAATAGCGGCGGTAATGGCGCGATTGTACTTTGACAATGCTTTTAGATGTCACCTTCAACAATGGACTCGTTCGATAACTGCTACTGCTGTGCTCACTCAAACGCGCCAATCTCACCAAAATATTGCCCAATAAATACTGTTTACACGATCTGTATACGTGTAGCATCTACTTATTATAGATCTCATCTAGTTATTGTAGATTTAAGCACTAAGCTATCGAGGCCAGTCGTGGCGGGGGTGTGACTGTAAACGTAACTCTCTGGGATCTAAGCCCATTAGAAGAAATGAAATATTTAATATATTAATTCTCTCGCTCGTAGCAAAGCAAAGCGCTGCGTTGAGTTTCGCCACTCAACACGCGATGCCTCCAGAATTCAACGGATTATCCTAATACAGGATCTCAGATTCCCTCTGCCTACTCTGCTCTATGCGGGATACAGCGTCAAGCTAAAACAATATTTTCCTATAATTTCCTATAATCAGTACAAATCTAAAAACTTAACTTTTCTATTACCCAACTACGTATGTATGTAAAAGCTATTGTCTTGATTTTTTTGCAAAAAACTAAATAAGTACTGAAATTTTGAAACAATTTTAAGTGCTTGTATGAGCTTTTCTTATGTACTCAAAATGTAGAGATCTTGATGGTAATTTATAATGTGCGCTAATAACATCTCTAACGTTAAAAATTATGGTGAACATTTCATAAACATAGGAGTAATTTTATAAACATATTTCTTTTTTCACAGTTTTGAATGAGAGAACTCAACGACGGGCTTTTTATTTATTTTGACGGCTTAACCGAAATTTAATTGAATTAACGTAATATTGCCTCGTTTAAGCATGTAACATAAGAAAGGTGGAAGTTGCGTAAAAACACAATTTGAAGTATTCTTCACATTTCACATCACAACCCGTACATAAATTTAAAAGTGTTAAGACCTGAATCTCTTATTTACGCTCAAATACCTTTTAACTAATTACGATTTACGTTCATGGAATAGAACACGCAGTAAATAAAATAATAGATAGGTAAAACCAAAACAAGAATATGCTATAAATATACGATCTACTAATTAAGTCATTACCAATAATACTATAGCTTACGTTAAAGAGCAATTAATTGTTTAAAATGTACACGCACTGTACGTAGACGCACTATATACTATACTCGGTACATACATATATTTGTCAAAAACAAACAATTGATAAAATCATTCAATACACGCCTATGACAATTCGTACTCAAAATCGACGACACAACAATGGAACAGCACCAGATAGACTTGATCCCTCCATATCCCGCCGTCCTGCGAATCATATTCTAAAAAGGATATGCTTGTAAGTCTCCGGAGATCTTCCATGGCTGGACGAGAACCAAAAGCCAACTATTCAATGTTATGTTATTCAAATCCGATGATGGATCACAATTTTGGAGAACATTGTATGAAAACAAATGGTGTGGATGAATAAAGCAGTGAATGTGGTATTTGACAGGCTTTGTTTGTCTGTAGTACTTAGTTGGGTTAGTACTTTCGCTCATTGGTTTCGAATATAGATATTGTAAAATTTTATAATCAAATCAGGTTCACGCTGTATCCTGCACACAGCGAGATAAGCAGAAGGAACCTAATGTTAAGACACTCCGATCTCGATCTTGGTGTATTGAAATACGACGTCTTGCCACTTTAGTTTACTTAGAAAGCCCTGATGACTCATAATGAGAAATTTACAATTAAATTTGACATTTATGCAGTTATCGTATTAAATTTAAATTAAAAGCGATATAATTGTTACGTGTAATGCACATACATAGCACCTAATAATAATTGGACAGTTTAAGCAATTTAACATTATATATTTAAAAAGCTATAAAAATTAAACGTCGCTATGTAGCGCTCCTCTTGGAAACCATAATATAAGTATCAACCTACGTTAATGTTAAAAAATACTTTAAAAAATGTTTATCTTTTAAGTGTCTTATCTTTAAGTGGGTTATTACAACTATTTTAATAGATCTGTGATAATATTTCATTTTGTAACGATTATATAAATAAATTCAATAATTGTAAGTGGCAGTAGTTCCGCGGTCAGTTATTGTCTTTTATCACCAATAACACAATATCGTTAAAGAATAAAGAATTGAACTTACTTAGTAGTTCTTATTTATGTATTAGATTTACATTTGTCAACATAAAAAAATATAAATACAAATATATAGACGCTTCAAAATCGATATAAAAAAAATATTTGGTAAAAAATTGATTAGCATATCCAAAACATAAAAATTGACAGAACCGCCATACATCAAACCAAGTCCCGTCGATAAATTGACAATTAATTTAACGAACAAATACACCCGTACAGGGGTTGGTGTCGAGATGACCGATACGAGGGATAATAAGGGTCGTTAACATGTGAAATATATTGATTTGTACGTATCTTTAATTTGAATCTTACCTTATTTTATTTAGTTTAATTTCATCCCGCTATCCCGCAGAACTCTGTCTTGCCAAAACGGGAAAATTAAAATAAAATCCTGAGTAGCGATAGGTTCGCTACATCATTTGTTTTTCATATTTTGTATAATCTGAATTATCAATAAAATTTTCCAAACTTCTATACAGAACGTGGAGAAAAAAAAACATATAATAATATGCACCATTTTTGGCACAAGTGAAAACGCGACGGTGGTGGAATATTTAATATTTTAATTTTGAGAAATCAAATTCTGGTAACGAGGTAAAACGCGATGTTGAGTTCCGTTACTCAAAAATTTGACGAAAAGTAGGGGTTGGAAGTGGTTTAATGAGGAATGGTTTTGCCATTGGTATTTTGACACTAAGTTCCCAGGTTCCCTTTGCCTACCCTATTGCGTGTGGGATACAGAGTGAAGCTAAAAAAATATTCTATATAATTCAGTTTTTTTAGAACTTAATGGAAAACGACTTGACAACTATCGTATACTATTCATATCCTATCCTTTACTCTATATTACGCTATGTAATATTGACTCATATTTAATTTTAATGATTATCTAATATCAAATACTATTTTAGTTAGAATTAGTAATAAGTACCTCTAGGTACTTAATTTTGTAAAGAGCATTTAATGGTGAGAATATAATATACTAGAGACCACTACCACTATCAAACGATAATCATTTATAATTTTTTTTTTATAAAAAAGAAGAAGAGAAGAATCTAAGAATATGTGAAAAAAGTTTTATGATAATTGGTTGAGTTTTGGCGTAAAAGTGTAAGAAGCAAACATACATTAAGATTTATAGTATTCAGTATGATTATTGAGCTAAGTAGTATAAAATGTGATTTTTTATTTTAATTTTCAAACAGACTTCTTAATGTGCGTTCTAGCGCCAAAAAGTAGTATTTCAGTAGGTACCTATATCATAAGTTTTATTGTTATAGTACAAGTGGGAGTATTGTTCGTTTTCGTAATTGGGAAATCTGTTAACACAAAAGCAGGGCTATCAACTGTAATATAAATTAAAAGATAAAGCTAATTTTAATTTATGAGTCAATTCTAAAAGAAATAATTAACTTGTTTTATCTTTTTTACGAATACGTAACGTGCGTAAAACGTTTGAAAAAATAGCATTATTGCTATATTTTAAGAAAAAATCTTTATATTCATATTAAAACACCTGGTAAAATGCGAATCGCACCCGCCCATCGAGGCTTCCGTACCAATTTCAAGATTGTAGGTCAATGGGAAGACAAATTTAAGTGTGCACGCAAATGCACTAATTTTATACAAAGTCCACTACTAAAATAAAAATAAATATAAGATTGTAATGTTATCTTTTATTTGTATTGTAGGTTCTCACTTCATACCAAATATCGTAATACACGATACGATAAAAATTTCAGCTTGCTTTCCATGCGATCTCGAGATAAATGGTCTTGATAGACGGACGACAAGATGATCCTATAAGGGCTCCGTTTTTACCTTTTAAGGTACTAAATCCTAAAAACAATATAAAATGGACGACTACTTGTCTAGACACCTTGTGCAAAACACACTTATTTTAAATAAGTATCACCCCTACAGGAACAATGCAGTAAGTTACATAGATCAGGAATTAGCAGTCATTGTCCTTGGCACAATAGATCGCGGACGCCGACGTCGCACAATCTAATTAGATAACATTACTATTTCATACATCTAAGTTCACGTTTTGTCTATACAAGACGCATCACTATTGTGTTAGATTATCATAATAGATTATGAGATTAGTGATCATGGTGTAGGAAGGCAGTGTCTGTGTGTACGATTGGGATGGTAGTTCTGAGTGTTGAATTTCAATCAGTATAGGATATTTTTTCAGTATAGCGTTGTATTCCGGGCACTGCAGGGTAGGCAGAGAGAACTGGGGAACCTAATGTTAAGTCACTCCTTTCCAATTAAAACACTTCCGTTCCCCACTTTCCACCGAATTCTGGAGGCATTGCGTGCTGAGTGGCGGAACTTAACGCCGCGCTATCTCGTTCCCAGAGATATATATCAACATAAAAACAAATATATTTTATTCCTACATATAACATTTGTATATTTTAGTTTCTGTACCGCTCCAGAATGTAACGGTATACAGCGTCCCCTTCAAAAATGTGTCTAACGCAAATTGAATGTTTACATTGCACTTCATTTAGCAACTTCCAAGAGCTACATCAACTTATATAAGTTTTATTTGTGTGTTTGTATAAAGACATGCTCGTACGGCGGGAACCCGAACATATAGTATTACACATTATTTAAATAAATACACTTTGGTTATGTTATTTGATATTTTTTTTTTGGTAGGAAAACTTCTGTAACTTTAGCCTGTGGGGGCATTTATAGAACTTTGATTGGAAGTGGG
>JAKRZM010000941.1:527017-538046 GCA_036379175.1 Heliconius cydno galanthus | reverse complement strand
GCCTCGAGAATTCGGCGGAAAGTGGGTAACGGAAGTGTCTTAACGGGAACGGAGTGTCTTCATAAGAAATTCCTAAGTTCATTCTGCCTAGTCTGCTATGACAGCGTCTGCTATGTATACAACGAATAGTTAAAAAAATACCTAAGTAAGATATGCTACGAATATGTGTGTAAAAATTCTATACAATATGGCGGCCGCGCTCGGATATGACAATTAGCGTTTTGTTATTTTATATTATAGTTTGGGATTGGAATTAGCCAATTTACGGCCCGTGCTAAGATAGCTGTACATTATTAAAATATTTGTACTTAATAAATATTGTCTGGTTTTAGTAGACTGGTAAAAAGTGAAAACACTTATGTAAATATAGTAAAAACTCGATTTAAATGTAGTCAATTCTAGTGATAAGAATAACAATTTTTTACTGTTTCATGATTTGAGTACATTTTTTTTAACATTTTCATTGAGCTGCGCCTATGAAACTTTCAGAAATTATTCTATGCTAATACTAGTATTTCAGCTGGCACGCTCGAAACGCCATATATCGAGAAATCAATCAATCAATACTAGTATTTATTAAAATTATATCTGGAAGAAAATCACCCGTATTTCTTTTTTGCTAGAGCCCTTGAAAATGCTTATTTAAAATTATTTTTGTTTCCATGTTATTTCCAAGATTTATAAGTTACTTTTGAAATATTACATTATACAAAATGCCTACTATTAAGCTATATTGGAAAAAAAATCACGAACGCAGACTCAACAGCCGGGCTGTATTTTCCAATTTTCTTCAAGAATCAGATTTTTTTCCAAAAACATAATAAATTTTCAAATCTGTCGAACAACTGAAAATCGGCTATCATGTATGTACATGGAACGGATACGTACTAAGGTCCCCTACCCATAGACAATCGTTGATTCGTCGATCGCGTTACACCTGTACCTATACGTATATATTCTATTTTTGTTGACATTCTTCTTCTCCTTCAGCTTCACGCTATATCCCGCAGATATCAGGGTAGGCAGAGGGAACCTAGTGTCTAGACACTCTGTGTTGTAGATGAATTATAATGTCATAAACTGCCTAATGTTTAAAATCTATAGGTACATACAGAATCAATCGGAAGAAAAAAACATAGTGGCTTATGATCTGTTTAATAAATAATATTTAAAACCATGTTTATAACCTTGAATAAAAACTCCATAATAAAGATTATATAAAATCTCTTTGTAAAGAACAAAATCAGGCTTCAAACATTATTAAGAGACGAGTGATCGGCGCTCTGGTGAATTTCGGTTTATGTTCAACGCTGAAGTCTTTGTGGCTCTTTCAGCAACACAATAGGGACAAAAGTTATTCAACGACAATGCGAGCACCAAATACCGATCGTCCATCCCCCTACCCCCCCTTTCAAGTAGGTGCCTAACCATTGTTTACTTTAATACTCTTCTTTTATGTATATTATCGATAAAACCGTCAATGTAATCGCGGAATTATATAAGCAAGTTAGTGATATAATTGTAATTTACATTTCATTAAACAACCTGCCAAGAGGCTGTCGTAGCGCAGGGGCACAAGCGTGCGAATGTGAACACGACGGTCGTGAGTTCGATTCCTACTCGAGACAGGGAAATATTTAGATATTGTTATTTCTTCGCTCTGCTAACCAGGCGAAACGCGGCGTTGAATTCCGCCATTCAATAGACTTTGCCTCAAAATTGTGAGGAAAGTGGAGAACGGAAATGTCTAAATGGAGAACGGAGTGTCTTAACGCTAGGTTCCTAGGTTTCTTTTGCCTACCCCGCTATATGCGGTATACAGCGTGTAGCTAAAAAAATAAGCAAGCCTGAGTTGTATGAAAATGAAAATACATATTGGAAAAAAAAATTGTCTCAGTTTATTCAATGATATCGGTGGGAATTTGTGCGCTTTTACTTTTTGCCTACAAGTACACAATTCAATTAGTAAGTATAGTAGTATTTAAGCCTCAGACAAAGTTTTTAATATACAGTGATTCTCACTATTCGTTGGCTATAAATACTTTAATTAAAAGGCCAATCGGTCAAGAAATATAAAAAAAACACCCTCATTTTCCACACACCGAAATCTTTAACTCTTCGCATCTCTACAGTTTCGAACGAAGCTGTCGAGATGATATCATGGTTAACAATATTTCGTCAGTTACTATTCACGACGGCCGGCCGTTACAAAAAGCCTGAACGCTCGTACAAAAGCTGCAAAGAATGAATGGGTGTGGGTGGTGGGGGTACGTCGATTCAATAGGGATGTGTAGTTACGTAAGTGTGTTTTGTGGTGCGTGCTGGGGAATGTGCTAGCTACTCTTTAAACATTTACAAATATGTTTGACATATTAAACATCGATTGGTTTTTAGTATTTAAAAATTGAAATCATGGATCGAGTTTGAAATCTTCGACATTCTTCAGGTACTTCGATGGTGTGACAAGCTGATTTTTACTAATTTAATACAAATGATAATTATTAATTAGTCTAGTAAGTTTTATTATAACTGTTGGCAGATGTAATATTTAAAGCACTCTTTAAAAATTTGAATTAGGAAAAACTACAGTTATTGATATACAAAAAAAAACATTATATTTTCAGTTCTTTTTAAAAAAATATAATAACAATATTGTAAGAAGTATTAAAATAAGTTAAAATTAAACCTTGTTTCTTATTCCTTACTTCTTTTATGAGTATAAGCCAACAGCTCACATAGTACCTAGTAGACTATTACATTTTCAAATAAGCATGACTAATGAGTTCTTAACAAGTAAATAGCAGGTTCTTTTTAGTCCCTGCGTCGCGGGGCTATACAAAAGTCGTATACTGGCGGTTTCACGAACAACTTTGAGTGTGACCCCACAAAGCTGTGGAACGTCATTTAAATGCACACGTTTCATTGGCTCTGAATGCTTCAGGGAAGTAGAAAAAGAACGGGCCAATTACGAAGCTTTTGTAGCGACGCGACCTCTCGAAGTCTTGAGTGTAACTTTATTTTGTAGGGATTCTCCTTTCATTTTGGAAGTTCGCCACATATCAAACGCTAGGATAGCCTGAACATCAAACTGAGCTTAATTAGAAATGATCCCCTATTTGCAGGCTGAGCTTCATGGAGAAGCGACTGAAATGTGACAAAAAGTGCAAAAGAAATAATATTTCGACTCACGTGAAACATTCAAAGGATTTTTTTTTTACTTTCTTAAAAATGCTAAAGATTTTCTTTAAGCAAAGTAGATTTTTTAAATGAAGTACGTAGCAAAGGAGCGCAATCCATTGGCTAGCCAACCGACTGAAGCGAATCTTTGTGGTTACCTTTCCGTTTCTTCGCCTTCTTTGAATCGGATTCTTTTGACTGAAAATATAGACTTGCTGTATAATAAATAGGTAGGTATAATATTACTTTGGACTTTCATAAAACCTACCCACTGAATAGTTCTTTCATTTCGAGTTTTATAAGAAATATTGTGTTTATTAAGATAAAATTACTTTCAGATTTGTTAAATCAAACAGTTTATCAGTCGGTATAAAATAAATACTAAATTTATACAAGTGTTTCTTGGCTTTGTAAAACAAGTTCATCATTGAATTGCCCCAAATTGAATGTTTTTTNCCTTCTTTGAATCGGATTCTTTTGACTGAAAATATAGACTTGCTGTATAATAAATAGGTAGGTATAATATTACTTTGGACTTTCATAAAACCTACCCACTGAATAGTTCTTTCATTTCGAGTTTTATAAGAAATATTGTGTTTATTAAGATAAAATTACTTTCAGATTTGTTAAATCAAACAGTTTATCAGTCGGTATAAAATAAATACTAAATTTATACAAGTGTTTCTTGGCTTTGTAAAACAAGTTCATCATTGAATTGCCCCAAATGGAATGTTTTTTAAACGTTTAGAAAGTGAAAAAACACGTGAGATATTTCAAGGATGCAGGTGACACATAAATGAGATAATTAATTTCGTCAAGTAATGAAACAATGTGCTGTTATTGCATTGGAACCATCATTTTATGTAATCGGTAACATTTAATACTAAGATGACAATCCGTCGCTGAAGTCGAACCAAACAGGGTGCTTCTACCTCCTAGGAAGCGAATGAATGGTGAATAGGTCAGCGCCATCGATTATGAACGGACCTCCGATCAAAATGCATTTATGGCGTTCGGTCGTTCGTTAGCGAGCCGTCGCTATAAATTCCGTATTGAGCGGACACAACAAAGCGCGTTTTGTCTTGCAAATGAAAACGCGCACATTTCGCGGTATTGTGCGCGGCTGTTTCGGTGCCCGCCATTATTAACGGCGAACATGAAAGACAAAAGGTTCGTCTGCAGCACTGAGGCTGGCCTAGATAGCAGATTATTGTACTAACACAATAGAAACGTTAATTCCCCGAGTCTACCATTATTTTGTTGTTTGCAAGTTTATCGCGTCAATCGATTTCATCGCGATCGGCTTTTGTTTTGTCAGTGGAGTTTCATAATTATTTTATAAAGTATTAATATGAATTGGCTTTTTTTTTATTAATTCTCTTGTATGAAAAACAAAACAATACTTGAAGTACAACTTACCCAATGATGTTGAAGAATATTGTGTTGAAATGTTTATTCATTATAAAATAAAATAAATTATATCTACCGAGTATTAAATCATAAAAATTGCAATTATAGGTATGTGAAGTTTCATGTACGTACAATTACAATATCAAAAAAATATAAAATCATGATTTAGAAGGGTACAACGTTGTATATAAAATGTTTTATTTGATATCTTCCAAATATTACAACTAAATCTATATACAGTGAAAAATAGCAACTAAAATAAAAAATATTCAAAAACATTCAAGATAAATAAATCTATCTTTAAATATATAACAAAAATAAAAAAAATATACCAAAGCAAAAATCTAATTAGAATCCAATAAAACACTTACCGCCAAGTTTTCAACGTAGAATAATTCCTGTATTCTCCAAAATATGCACAATATAAATCACAAAACACGACACCATCACTAAAACAATTCAGCCACTTAGTACTCCACAGTGTAAAAATTAAAATGACAATATTTGGCGGGAAATCATTTCCGACGAAAAAGTTCGAGCGAGCTTAGGCTGTATGTTTTGCTGCCAAGCGATCGTGTTCTATGAGATACTGCCACAGACTGCGAGCCGGCCGGCGAATGACGTGCACGCTTAGAGCTTTCCCGCGCCGAATCCTTGCGCACCACGCTTAATCTCAACCATCCCTGATCCACCCTATGCACAAAATGCAAGAATGCATAATGTAAAATATATAAATAAATAATTACTTTCAGTTATCAAACATATCTTTTAATTCAATATATACTTATTAAAGATATTATTTATAATACAATTTCAGACGGTTTCAGTATTATACGTTAAAGAATTACTGAGTTCATAATTATCTATAGAAATTAATTCATATACTTTAGGTAACGTAAAATATAATCCTAACAACATAACTTGAAATTAATCCTAATAATACCCTACATCCATATATTGTAGGGACTAAATATATGTACAGTAGGTACCTAATTGAGAATTAGTTACATTCTTACATAAAAATATTTCAAAATCGGGGTCGGTCGAGCTAGCCTACTGACGGTTCCGTACAAAAATGGGAGGGCTCGAGTTTTTACTGAAACTCAGGCTTAGCTTACACAGAGCCTTTTCATCTGATACTTCACTTGAACTAGCGGCTTAAATACCTTCCGTTCCTGAGATAAAGGATATTGACAGACGGACCTTATAAGGATTCCTTTTTTATTAAGAAGTACGGAATCCTAAAAACAGAACTTTAATTTGGGGGAAAGCGGGGAACATAAATATGTTATACTTATTAGGAAAACGTATAATTATTTGAACGTAGCGGGAACCCGGAACGGACGGGACGATGAACCCGCGCCTCTTTAAAAAACGCTCTGCCCTTGGACGGTTTCTGAAGAGCCACGGGTTCAAATCTCGCCTAATCCTAATAAATATTTTTCTTTCTCAAGTCTGGAATGTTAAAAAAGTAAGTCTTATTAGAAATGGAATGTCTTAATACTAGGATACAGGGTTCCCTCTGTATACCCTGCTACCTGCGGGATATAGCTTGAAGCAACAAAAATATATAATTATAGTCTAGTGAAGCTGAGGTGGTTTATTACTTTAATGAAAACTAAACACTACTAAGCTGCTGTATCTAGCAAAAGGAAGCACCAAAGACTGCAGAAGTTGATATAAGGTGAAAACGTTGAGTAATATGTCCGATGACAATGGTGCGAATGCGGCACAAAGCGACACGGCGTATTGTGTCAGCCCACACAATACACCTTGCATACACGCCAGCGAATTTATGTTGCGCTGATATACAATAAAAATGTCACGCAATTAACGAATACTCGCATTATGTTAAAATTGTCCATTAGTGACTTATAGCTACGTGTACTATCTATTAGTGTACTCTATTTAATAATGTATGTGAAATAATAGTTTATTTCTGTTACCTTAGAAACTTGATTTATCAAAACAAGTAGAAGGAACGTTAGGGGAAAACCCTTGTCTAGGCTCTGAAAATAAATAAGTGTTAAGGAATAAAATAAGTTTCGCGGTCCACCATTGTGCGAGGAACCGCCTCCCAGTCCAAACAGTATTTCTATTGTGTCTGCCATTACCTAGCCCTCTTTCGCCTTTTGTATTCGCCTCTTCTATTGAAGTGAGACCTTCCCAATGACGCTTTATGGTCGCTTTGAAGTATGCAAGATATATACTTACGTGCCTCGACATAATTCTAAAATATTACAGTATTATATGAAGTATTACTTCTGATAGTTGGCTTAGTGGCTAAAATTGTAAATATTGGGGATGATTATGTAAAAATTCGTTAACATTAGTAACTAGATTAAAAAGAGATTGCAAGCTTTTTTTCACAACTTACTCATTCTTGAATTTAAATAGATAAAATATCTAGTACTATAATATTTATGTATTTAAAACATAACAATATATAAAAAATACTCTTTCATTATCAAAAAATATATAATCTCATGTACAGCCAAGTTTCTAATTTCACATAGCCTAACTATATTTACAAGCCTTAACTTTGTGAAGTTAAGGCTTGTAAATATAGTTAGGCTATGTGAAATTAGAATTAGGCACAAGCTCTAATTCTTTTTCTTCTCATCTT
Source organism: Heliconius cydno galanthus (assembly GCA_036379175.1). Classification (NCBI taxonomy): domain Eukaryota; kingdom Metazoa; phylum Arthropoda; class Insecta; order Lepidoptera; family Nymphalidae; genus Heliconius; species Heliconius cydno. The sequence goes on along the minus strand of JAKRZM010000941.1, from coordinate 530,833 downwards.
CACTATTAATACTGGACGAATTTTTCACCTTACCTCCACTTCACGATAGTAAATAAATAAGCTAAAGAAATGTTTTTACTATAGTGCAGTTTTTGAAGTTAGTAGGACTTATAGCTCGTTTATAGAGTAGCTTAGCTTAGTTGTAGGTACATGAGATCCGATGATTTTTGGATAACGGTTTCACTTTGACACACAAATAAACTCCCATAGCGTAAATAGCGTAAATTCGAATTTCTTGAAAATCCTGAACTATTTGTTCTTATTATTATATATAACAAGGAGTCCCTATATTAATTTTCAGATATAATCAAAATTGACAGAAATCTTTTAGAAACTTCCACCCTCCTTTCTCCCTTCTTTATGAAGTAGGGGGTAGGGGAACGCAGGGTAATGAGAGCCATCGGGCAATGGGAACTATAGTGATTGCACGGAATGCAGGCACATTCGCGTGATAGTAAGCACTCAACTGTTTCCGTCAACCATCGACAAACTTTGCCTGACGCGTTCAAGTCATTAGTACCATTTTTTTAGTCACGAGGGACGATTGTGTATTTTTCACTTTAAGCTTACAAAAAAATGCTAATTGCCAACATCAAGGTGAGAACGAAATTATATATAATTTAATTATATTTATGCTTATTATATCCCCAGATTCATACACTAACAATTCCAATTAGTTAAATTGTGATTAGAAGTAGAATTACATATTTATTTTATTCATTTCAAAATGGTGGTCAGTGGCTAATGAGAACCTAGTAAAACCTTAAGTAATCAAAGTAAGAGTTCCTAATAAAAAAATACAAAAATGTTGACAAATGTGATTGTTATCAACATTTTCCCTTAGTAGGCTGTCATTGCCCTGTTCTCTCCTAAATGTGCAAAATCAATCAAGTGAAAGAGTTAATAATTATCTAATAAATCTACCACTGATGTCACCACCGATTACTGTTTATTCTGTATAATCCAATCCACAGCAATCGTGTTTCCGGTGAGACCAACAGTCCCTCCAACAGCACTCGTGGTGCTGCAGCCTCATATTATATCCAATAAATTTACTTTTGGCATCGAATTGCCAGATATAAGCTTATAATGTAGTATACGCTTATTTATAATATAGTATAAGCTAGTAGATATTGGTTTCCTACGTAGCCACGAATATACGACTTATCACTTAATGATACCCTTGAGTCATGGGTGGTAAATGACAAGCATTGGTCCAACAGTGGTTTCGTTCAACAAGCGAAAAATATATCTACCACAATCTCCGATGGAGTACAAAAAATAGGAATAAGTAGACAAGACAGAGTTAGACAAATACATTATAAAAAAATATAATCCACCTCCTTGCAAAATGTAAAAATACATATTTCATTCATTTATATAAACAGCTCACTTTACCTTAACCCAAATCTAATTGTACAAAGATTATAATTTACATCTCTCTGGTTTTTTTAAAAGAGCCAAATAGATATTCAATCAACTAAAATTTATTTTAATTTTATTCATTTTAAAGTATTTTCAATGTATATGTCTCCTTAATAACTATTTACGGTATAGTATTTGTTTAAAATCAGTAAATTTATTGTAATAGATCTCTTAATATATCATGTATTATAATCTGTAGTCTATATGTGGTCTATACTCTGTGGACTGTATAATATAGTCTGTAGTTGTACACAATATATTTACTAATTTTATCATCAGTCTGTGCGCAACGCGCACTGAATTCGTATTTCTGATTTCATTTTCACATCATGAGTTGAGTATAGTGAAGTATGTTCCGCCATTTTGATGGAAGTGCTTTCTGAATTCATTTTGTGGTTATATTATTGACACTACGGACAATATCTAATTATCATTTAGTGTGAATTTTAGCTATAATTTTGAGTCTTGGCAGCTTTACAGTAAGTATTGAATAATTTTTCATTTCATTTTTCATAATCACACTAGTACTATTATTTGTTCAAAATGGCGGCATGACCGGATTTTAATCAATTCTGATGAGTAAATGTGTTCTGTGATTCTAATGCGGCTTTATTTTCTTAAAATATTACATTGCTTCCTTATTGTTATTGCAGCATATTAATATGGAACCGGTTCTGGATGCGCCATTGGTGGCGCAATCCATCAACTACCATGGGCAACAATTACAAAAGGCGTGGGAGGCAGAACGAGGAGAAGACGATTTGGGCAAAATTGGTGTAGGACCACTGGACTTTGCTGTTTATCAGTCCAGACATAAACATCTTACATTCCAAGACAGAGCAAAGCGGTTAAACTTACATCAGTTTATTGCAAAAGAAGCAAATGCTTTATTTGACGCTTCACTATTAGAAGAAACCCCATCATCTTCTAGTTTAGGGGCTGATGCAACTACACCTGAAGATAGTAAGCACCTTGCTTAATATATCAGTTTTATTTTAATATATACTTTTTAATAATCGATACCTACCCAGTTATCATACCGCCCACCTACCAAAAAAATGTTATGGTCATAAGGTCAATAGTGAACTTTCCATTTCGCCCACCTAAGCCGCACCAAATATATTATAAGAAGATATATCCTTTCTATTAGAAAATGTTTTAATCCTCTTTATAATATAAATTATATCAGATTGTTTCATATAGAAATTTTATTCAAATAAATAATGAAATATTTTTTACAGATTTGTTTGCATTAATGCCACCATTTGAGACTTTTTTAAATGTGGATAAAACTGCAAGATTGCGACATTTTTTTGATGTAAGTATAGCAATTTTGTATGGATTTTACCTTATTTTAAAAGTATATTTTTCAATTATATGCCAAAATTTACTGCATCCGCTCAGGCCGTTGCAGTGCAGCATGTGTAAATTCAATGTCTGTGGGTTTCATTCTAAATTGGGGTTTTGAGTTAACTCCATTGTCATTCTCATTCTGGTTTACAAAACTTAAACTCTGGTTTACGAAAAGTGTAATGTAGTCAAGATAATGTCTTGAAAGTTCAACAGTGCTTGGGGAATAGAACATTTTAACATTAGATTCTCTCTACCCACCCTGCTATATGTGGAGGTACTGTTATAAACATATACATATAAATAAATATACAATGACACTTAAAATTAAATACAGTATGATCAACTAATGGGGGCCACCCCAAACTTAGGTTTTCTGAACTTATACACTTTGGTCAAAACTATACAATCAAATCTGTGCAGTTGTCTACTGCTAACTTCAGAGTGACCATGACTTATTGCCTTCATATTAAAAATATTATTGTTTTTTACATATAGAATGTGAAAACTGGTGAACTTATCATTGGAGCAGTGATCAATAGAACAGCCTCAGGAATGATGTTGAAGGTTCTATGCACAGCAGCTCCGACTCCAAGATATGTTGCTGATATCAATGTTAAGGTATGAGTGACTATTCCTTTTTTTTCACCTTTGAAACCTAGTGTTAAGATACTCCATGGCAAAGCGCGGCGTTGAGTTCTGCCACGCAATGCCTCCAGAATTTCGGCAAAGTGGGGAAAAATTTCGGGAAAGTGGGGAACGGAGTGTCAAGCCTTCGATGCATGAAGAACGGAAAAGCGGTGGGACCTGACGACATTCCGATCGAAGCGTGGAAATCGTTGGGCTCTCTTGGTGTGCTCATGCTTACTGACCTTTTTAACCATATCTTGAACACTGGTAAGATGCCGCATCAGTGGCGGCTTAGCTTTATTACCCCTATTTACAAGGGAAGGGGCAGTGTTCAAGATTGTGGTAGTTATAGGGGCATTAAGCTTATGAGTCATACCATGAAGCTCTTCGAGCGCATGATCGACCTCAGGC
>JAKRZM010000941.1:416756-526399 GCA_036379175.1 Heliconius cydno galanthus | reverse complement strand
ATTTACTACCTTCATTGTGCAGACGGGTTAGGTCTGGATTGGTCTGGTTAGTTAACCGCCGCCAGAGACTCGGCGTTGTTGTTGCTCATTTCGCACCACCCAGGGGGCACGTGTAGGGTGAGCCTAGGATGAGGTGGTAGATCCTACGGACGCGAGCAACATATACCCCCCAAGATACAGTGTGAAGCTGAAAAAAAAGATACTCCATTCTCTAAACACTGACCAGTTTTTGAGACATGTGTTAAATGGAAAAATTCAATGTGACACACATTGTCTTATTGTCGCAAGAAAAATTAATTCTCATGACTGGGAACTGGTTTCACAATAAACAAATGAATGAATTTTAAAATAATCTAAAGATTTTTATTACTTAAATTAAGGAATTTAGGATTACAGACAGAGTGAGCCCTTTGTGTTAAAGGTTTATATATGTGTAATATGATTTACATATTACACATATATAATATACATACTATATTAGTGTAGTTGAGGCAAGTCATGCACAGAGGCTCAACTGTGACTTTAAACACGACAGAATGTGGATTCAATTTCCACTTGAGGAAAATTTTATATATATTTTCCTCATTCTTTTCCATTTCCTCTTCTCACTCGCTTGCTCAAACTGTGGCATTGAGTTCCTCCACTCAATACACAACACTTCAAGAATTTGGCAGAAAGTGGGGAACAGAACTTGTAACACTAGGTTCCAAGGTTCTTTTTGACTACCCTTCTTTGTGTGGCCCTCTTATTGACCATAATGTTAAGATCACATTCTCATTTTATAACATGGGAAGGACTTTGATGATAAGAAAATTAAATAGAAATGATTTTGTAAATATACCTAGTGGAGCAAAATTTAATTTCTTAGTAGGGTTATATTTTGTGTATATGTCATTTACTCAATCTGTGATAAAAATGTATGTTTTTAGCCTTTTGGCCTTTAAAAAAGAATGGTCTGATTCTAAAATTATTCAATATAATAAAAGAATTTACAAATCTAAATATCTATGTATTCACTAAAAGCAATCTGTTATCTACAGACAGTTTATGTTATAGACATCTATTAGACGATAGATATTATTTTTCTAGGCATTTTTGCCAGTTGCAAATATCATACCAGCGGTGGACAAGAAAAATGTGTCAAGAACCTACCTGATGAATGACACAGTGTGCTGTGAAGTTATAGAAGTCATTCCTGACACGGACAAAATGGTCTGCGGCATGAAAGGTGTTACACGGGGACCCGATGATCCCCCGCCTATGCCTCCTCTAGGACTCCTCAGCACTGACGACTTTCCCCTAGTGTACAAGTATGTATTGCCATTTATATAAATTAAATCACAGTATTCTCACACTTTGCAGGGCTGTCAATCACATTTTTGTCACACTGTATTTTATTATATCACCTTTTATTGTGAAGATGTTGAACCATTCTGTGAATGTGGAAACTATGTAAACAAACATATTTCTGAAGAAGTCACCATTATATGCTATTAAGAAGTTTAAAAATCAACATATAAAAAACTGATGCTGTGAAACAACTAAATTGAAGTTAGTCCAGATTAGAAGAAAGTAATGAATAATGGATATATGAAGAATGGTGTTTACTTTGTTTTGTGTTTTATCATTTAGTGTATGTGGATTTTTATTATATTTTTCACACATACAAGTTGGGAAATTAAGGACATGTTTTTATGTGGATAAATGTTTTCACTATTTTGTGGTCACTTTTTCAGTATAGATTTAAACAATTCACCAAGTGCCTAGTTGCACAAATACATTATTTTGAATTTGCAATGTTAAAAAAATTGGATTATAGAAGACATTATTTATATGTTGATTGGGATGCGTATTTAGCTTTTATTATGGATTTTTATCAGATTTTGCCAAATCTTTAACACTTCTATGATGGCTAAAAGGTCAGTACACATATTCCTAGGGTCACTGCATTCACATGTCTGTAAGCAGAACATTAATTCCGTATTAAATCTAATATTTAATATTGCAGCATTATCTCACAAAACCTTGATTGGACTTTAATATAATCAACATTTGTCGGGCGTTGGCGTTATTTTTTATTAAAATGGACTAGCCCTGACTGTTAATATATTTAGCTGATGTGAGGCTCCCAGAGATGATAACAATAGTTTAACAAAGCGACGGTGGTTCGCGCTGTTTCGTTGGACACTGATTGTACAGGCTAGCTGGCTACTAAAGGAACCATCTTCCTCTATTATTTTAGGGTGATTTTTTCTAGGTGTAGAGAGCAACTTCCGAGACCTATTCATAACACCACATTGTATTGTGACCATAGCTGAGATATTTTGGTAATATTAAAGTCACATTGTCAAGCAGCATCACCTAATCTATGATGTTATATTTGTGTGTGAAAGAAATAAAATTCAAGTAAAATAACCTTTTTTGAACAGCTCCAAGGGAACAGGTGAGGATGAGTATGTGTGAATTATGACTGACATTAGGAATCTATTCTTGAGACGATACATTCATTTTACTTTGAATCTTTTTAGTCAAGTAATAGTGGAATGTCTCGCGTCTAAAATCAAAGGATACAGCTGTGGCCACATTTCTGCCATATTAATTGATTAATTCTTGACAGGAAAACTATGGAAATGAAGGGAGAAAGTTATGAAGCAATTTTGGAGAAGAGTCCTGGCTTCAATAATCCTAACTGCGTCCAATACCTCTCTGAGCTCCTTGGCATCTCCAACATGTATTGCACAAATTTTTCAACATTAAGGTAAAGTCAATAATATTATTTATTTAAATGCTATCAAATTGAGGTTATTAATATTACACGGTTGTCGAATTGTTTCCCATTCAGAGAAATTTAAATATTTAATACTCGCAAGACAATCGCGGCATTGAGTCCCGCCACTCAACACGCAGTGCCTTAAGAATTCAGCGGAAAGTGGGGAATGGTAATGAACGGATCTCAGGTGGCATCTCGGGGCACAGCATGCGGCAATAAAAAAGTTTCATTTTAATAACAATAATAATACAAACACTTTAAATTTAGTTATTGTTTTCAGAGGAGGATTTTCGACATCAGAATATGCAGATGAACTCCGTCAAGCTCAAGCAAACAAATGGGCGTTCCGATCGGTAGCTGAAGGAATTGAATATTTTAAACTGGGACGACACTCTGACGCATTCCAATGCCTAAATAAGGCACTTAGTATTGATCCTAGAAATGTTGAAGGCCTTGTGGCGAGAGGCGCATTATATGCTAACAATGGAACATTCAAGAAAGCTATAGAGGACTTTGAAACTTCACTGAAGCTGAACCCTAATCACGCAAATGCCCGTAAATATCTAGGAGAAACATTAGTGGCGTTGGGTCGTAGTTATGAAGATGAGAATAAAATACCTGAGGCACAAAAGGCATACGAGGATTGTTTAGCTATCATACCTTTCCATGAGGAAGCTCAGAATTCTTTAGATTTTCTTAGAAGCAAGACTTCTACAAACAAACCATTGATAGAGCCTGATGAATTGTTGTTACCTGGATTGTCAGGGGCAAAGTCATTTGAGATGCAGGAGACTTTAAAACAGCTGCTCAATTTAACAGAAAAAAAAGAAAAGAAAAAGAAGAAGAAGCGCGGCAAGGGCAAGAAAAAACGATCAAGCAGTTCATCCTCATCATCAAGTGACTCCTCAAGTTCAAGCTCTTCTTCTGAATCTTCATCTTCTTCATCAGATTCCAGTGGTGAGAAATTAACAGTATATTGTTTTTATATACCTTTATATCGATATAATTACATAATAATATAGTAACTGAAAGTAATAAAATGTTTCTTTGTCTACTTAGTACATTCAATTCCTTTACATTATATATATCATAGATACAGAAGTACATGTTTTCAGGATCAGAAGGACCAAATCGTAAGAAAAAACGTCGTTCCCAATCGAACAACAAAAGGCAACGCTCATTGTCACCGTTGAGTAAACGTATGGCGATGTTAGGTGACAGTGACGCGGCGGGATCTAGGACACACAACTCCCAGTTCAATCATCCCTACGGATATCAACCCCCACCCCCGCCCGTTTTGGAGGAACCGACTACTGCGCCTATGAAGTCACAAGCTGATATTGACTACGAATTGAAGGTCGGTATTCATTTATGTTATTTTTTTAGCAAATACTATATGCTTTCCAATCTTTTATGGGTTTCCTGCGTTTTGTAAAATAGGAAAAGAAATTTTGTCACATGTAGCAAAATTTTATAAGACACACTGAATTGAATTTTATTTCTTTGTTATATTTAAATCCATTATCACACATACCACACGTCTAATGCATACACCGGGATTTATGCCAGGATGAAGAAGACCACATATTATCTAATGTAGTTCACTGAAGGGATTACAAATATGAATAGAATCAACAATAATTGAACAAATTTTTATTTTGTTTAACGATTTAAAGCAAAATTTGCCTTAAAGCAGTATGTATTATTTATCATCAGGTGCGAAAGTTCCTAGAAATGACTAAGGAAGATTCTGACTATGAAGATAAGGTACGTAACTTCTTAGAAGAAACTGCTCAGTATAAGCGCAATCGCAAAATGCAAGAGCTGGGACAGCAAACACAGCCCGGTGCAGATCATGATAAAAAGAAGAAGAAAAAGAAGGATAAGTAAGTTCAATTTGCTTGCATAATAAAATTTCTATAGACGCCATTAAACGCAGTGGGCAGGGTACTTACTTCAGCGAGTTAATACCTATAAGTTGTATAATTTTTTCTGGTCTATATTGGATTTCTTTCTCTTCTTTCTCTTTTTTTTGTTTGCTACTTGCTTGATAAGACAAAAAATGATTCCTGACGCGCCCACCCATCCTTTTAAAATGAAATTATTTCGCAAAGTCGGAATTTTGTGTACTTACAGAATAATATTATGATATACAGAAATCAATATAAGAGAAAGCCTAAGCCAGTTTTGTAACGTTTGTAGAATACTTTAATATCGATTACTTTTGTAAAAGGAAAAAGAAGAAAGAATCAAAACGAAAGCGCAAGGAGCAAGAGCGTGAAGAGAAAAGAAAAGCTAAGTTGTCGCGCACCTCCAACAACTCTGAGTACAACCTACGTGATTTAGACAATATTGGTGATAAGAAATTACGTGATGCTATAAGGTATTATTTTTATTATTCTACATATTATATAAGTTTCTCAAATCTATATTTTTAAAATGTAAATGTCTAGGAAAAAAAACTTACATATATAAACTCAGCAGTGGTCGAATACGCTCTAGGCTCGCACATTCATATCAAAATTCTTATACACCTTTTTTTGTTAGCAAAAATTATAACAAGCTTTATATTATGTTTAATAAATACTGTGTATATAGTAGAAGTATTTTTTTTAACAGAAAGGAACTAAAAGGAAAATCAAAGAGAGATCTCAGTTCAGAAGGGGAATATGAAAGAAAACACAATGAGAAAAGGTAATTAGACTGTTCCACACATGAGTTTACATAAAATCTTGACTGAACCATAGAAAATAGTAATAATGTAAATCTTTTTTACTTTTTAGTCGTATCCTAGATGAAATGCAGGGTTTGGAAGAATTGGAATCCAAACTTAGCGCTTATCACGTCATGGTGGAGAAGGAAGTTCTAGGCAAAAGGGACGGTAGGCATTCAGTCAGCCCTATTGATCAAGCTCCTCCACCACCACTTGAGAAACCAAAATGGAAGATGTCTATGAATGCTGTTAAAGAACCGTGAGTTTTGACGTAAATTCAATCTATCTTTTGCTATTATTTCAAATATACAATTAAAATGTATTACCCTACACATTCTAAGTGTCCAAGGCAGCTCTGGTACAGTGGGTTACACTGAAACGATTTACGTAATGTAATATAGCCTATAAACTTCCTCTATAAGTGAACATAATTTTAACATGAAAATAATTTTTCAATTCAACAGCGTTATCTTGTATTGTAACTCTTCAGCGTTATATTGTATGCATTAGTAATGTTTAAATTTGACTGATTGACTTGTGCTACATATAATCTAATCAAATTAGTTTCACACTGTATCCCACACACTGCAGGGTAGGCAGAGGGAGCCTAGTGTTAAGACATTCTATTCCCCACTTTCCGCCGAATTTTGGAGGCGGGGACCTCTTGGGGGTGCTTTGCCTCAGCACCAGAGCAAAAAAATATAAATTTAAATAAATATTTTATTTCCTCGAGTGGCGATCGAACCTACAACCATCGCAGCACAGTCACAACCTTGTGCCCCTGTGCCACGACGGCCTCAATAAATTCTAATGTATTTAATATTTTATCAGGGGTGTCAAGAAAAAGGATACTCCAGTACAAAAAGGTTACAAAGAGCGCTATGCATTTGAAGATAGCTCTGACGATTCACAAGATCATCCCAAGGTAAATTATATACGTTATCTTATTATTTTTTTTAAATTTGTATTTTTTTAAGTTTGTGTTGTGTTAGTTGTGTTTGATACACAAATAAAATAGTGTCCATCGTCTGATGGTACGGTATAACGTCTGACGGAGCTTATAGGTTTCATTCCCACTTGAGGATATGAAATATTTTATTTCCTTACTCTGCAATGCCTTACAAAGTGGCAACAGAGTGCACACGCGGGATACAGTGTGATACAAAAAAAATACTTTATAATTAAATCATCTGCATTCTATGCATATATATAGCCATCACCATCAAGCGGTGACAAGAACGTGTCGGTGCGACGCGCGATGGCGATGAAGGAGCCGCCTCCGCTGCCGTCCGCGCCGCCGCCCAAGGCCGGCCGCGAGCCCGACCCGCCCGGCACCGAGCCCGCGCACAACCACCCGCACCAGCACCAGCACCCACACGCACCGGTGAGGCTTGTAGTTCTGTACCCCGAAAGAAACCGCAGAATTCTTATAGGATCACTTGGTTGTCTGTCTTTCCGTCTGTTAAGATCCTTTTTCGTAAAAATAGTGAAATAATGAGTTAATCGGATTCCTACATGTTTTAGTTTTGTTTATTTTTCGCATTTAGTAAGTGGACAGATCACAATAGAATTTATGGTGAAGACCAATTCCTTGTTTTGTCATACCAGAAGGAAAAATATATTCATTCCCGAATGGTGATTAAATCCACAATCGCTGTGTTTACGATCTCATCGTTTTACAATGGCTATGCTTATAATTATTTACAAGTAATATGCATCTTGTAATATTGCACCATTTCACATAAGTTGCATCAAGATTGTTCAAGTGACTTAATAAAAATTAATTGGAAACAAATAATAATACAATAATGACTTATTAATGAATATAGTCGAAATTTAAGTGTATCAACATAAAATTATAATCTGTATTTCCAGCCGGTACGCAAAGGCAACATAGTGTTGGACAAGTTTGGCTCATTCCGGTTGGCCAAGGAGGGAGAAACTCCGGTGTCGGTCGGCGATGGACGACCAGAACAGTTTGTGACGCGCATCAAGCCACCCACTCCGTCCGGGCGGCGGCCGCGCTCACCCCCCTCGCCGAGACGGCACTCCTCCAACTCGTCCGATGAGGACCGGCGGTCTGCTAAACGCTCGAGGAGCAGGTTTGTTTCTTGTTATCAATGTAAAGTAAATTATATAACTATTTATTCATGTTCGGAATTAATGTCGGAATTATTGTGGTTATAATAAAAAATAAACACATAAAAATTTAAATATACTTAATGAAATTTAAACGTTGACACAGGTCGATTCCACGCAAGTACCGCGCGCGCTCCCGCTCGCGCTCGCGCTCTGGCTCCAGCGGCAGCGGGTCCGTGCACTCACGCCGGCGCCGCTCCGCCTCGCCGCGCTCGCGCTCGCGCTCCGACGCCAGCCGCTCCGTCTACTCGCGGAGCCGCTCACGCTCGCGCTCCGCCTCCCGCGACAGGATGCGCCGCATGGGCCGACGCGGCAACTGGCGCGGCCGTGGCGGCTTCGAGCGCGGCACCTACTACCGCCCGCGCTTCCACACCTACAACGGCGGCGGCAACCGCGGCCGCGGCCGGGGCGACTTCCGGCGCGACGACGGCCGCCGCTTCCAGCCCGAGTGGCGCGACAACCGCTCCCGGGGCGGCCGCCCCTTCCGCCCCAGGAGGGGGGGAGGAGGACGCGGCAGACCCTTTAGGTTGGTGCTCCACGCGGATAATCTGTTCACTCAATGGGAATTGAACACGCAACTGTCGCGTGACAACTGCTTCAATCAAAACTACATTTTTATTGTATGTTTTGGTAATTTATTGCTATGCTATTTATAAATAGCTATCCTTATTAACTAACTAGATTGCCATAACATATATCATAGGAAACTATAATACAAAAATAGTGTATGATATGATATTGTATAAGGGGAAAAAAGTGGTAACATAACTTATTTCATTATTAACAGGGGTGGATTCCGTGATTTCCGCGACAGACGTATGCCCAGATACTCCAGGTCTAGGAGCCCCGACAGGACTCGCAGATCGAGGTCGTACAGCCCTGAAAGGCGCGACAAGGATAGAGATAGGTAAATTAGTTTTTATGTTTAATATTTATTTACAAATAGAACAAAAAGCCAGTTAATGTAATATAAAATGAACATTTTATAGTTTTTTTGCCACTAAAGATGTTTATATTTTTTATTATTATATAAAAATATATATTAATTACAGAATTAAAACTTAAATAAAGTATTTAACAACAAATGATATTTGCAAAAATTATTGTAGGAAAAATACTGTCAGGTTATTTGCAGTCATTTTTTTTTTTTACCCTTTACAATTTTTTTGTTTTAATATGAAATTTTATTTGTTAACATGTAGCTATTCGCGTGACAGCCACCGTAGCGAGGGTGAATATGAAGAAGAAAGATACGTCGATCGCAAGGAGTACGACGGCAAGTGGGCCGACGGCAACGAGCCGCCAGAACGCAATGCTCACCCAGAGGAAAAACAAGAAGAACCTCCTAAGGAATAAACCACTCACCTAAATATATCATAATGAAACAAATATTTTCCTTTCAATAATATAAGATATACAATTAGCTGTAAATATAGAATAATGCCATTTAATCGAAATTCTTGCTTTGTTTTCTTTATTAACATTTGAATATTGTGTTTGGTGCGGTCTGGTGTAGTCATTCCAAATAGATGTATTCACATGTAGTCACATGAGTGCAATTTGTGTGTGATATGCAAATTAAATGAGTTTAAAAGTAAATTAAGTTTTTTTTTTACTAACTTCTGTAAAAAAGCGTATCGATTCGATTATTTTTTTGTTTGTTATTTTTTATTATTTTTTTATTTGAAAACTTAACTTTTAGCTAAGTAATTGGTTAGACATTTAAATTTTGATTTCTTGTCAAATTAATCTTCATTTTAGCTTGTTATCAGATTATGATATCAATAGGAGCCTATTTTTGGCCATCAGTATATTATACAGTACTAACACAACTGAATGTTGAAAGACAACCAGTAATATACTTATGGTTAAATTGTAACTGATTGCTGTCTATATATGGTTGATATGAGAGGAAATCTATGATTGGGGGCAATATAGTAGAACCCAAAATAATTATTAAAATGATTTTCTTCGGTTTGTCGGTTTCTTAAAATGTAGTAAATTAGAACTCAGAAGTAATTCAATGATTGTCTAGTTCGAGCGGGCGAAGCCACAAGCGGATCACTAGATACTAATAATTATGAACTATCATTTTTAAACCTAAGTATTATAATAAAAAAGAATAAAGAAATTATGATTAATTTATTATTAATTCATAAATACGTTTCTATCTAAATAAATATATGGTATTATAATTTAAAAAGTTGAATCAAATAAATAATAATTTATTTCATATATTTTGCAACAAAATAAAAAATTGACAACTATAAAATGTGCTTAATTAGCACTGATTGACTAAGCTTGCTTCTTCTTTTTCTTATTTTTGTTCTTGCTACTTTTATCAACATTCCAGTACCAGAATAGTTGTAGTACTAAAACTCCGTTAGTAATAGTTGATACACAATAAGTAAGTATTATAATGAAATCTCCAGTCTCCTGTATTGATGTGAATATCCTAGCTATGCTGCCGGCAAACAGCATCAAACAAGTCACGGCAGACAATTGACCTGTGCTCCCACTCTTGTAGTTTGTTAGGATTTGAATGGACTGAAAAAAATTTTAGTCATTTTATAAGATTTGAAATAGAAACTGGAAAGTATCTAAATATTTACTTGATAGCTGCAGTTCAATTTTCATTTCAGAAATATATACTTATAAAATAATTTTGACTTCCTAGTGAACAAGTGTAAGATAAAAATAAAAGGAAGTCAAACACTAATTTGTTTGTTTGTTATAAAAACAATTATATTTGTTTATATATAATTGAATCAGTTTTAACCCAGTATAATTGGTATTATACATATAACTTTTTTATAATTAATGACATTGTTGTGGTGCAGGGGTACAAGTATGCAAGTGTAAAATTATTGCTTTTATTTCCTTGCTCTGGTAAACAGGAAAAGTAAGGTAATTCAGCTGAAAGTGAGAAACTGAAGTGTCTCATTGGGAAGGGACTAATGAATTTGTCTTAAATTATAAAGTAGTTCAATTTAATCCCAATAATTAATTTGCAATATTATTTAGTGAAAGTTTCTTCAGTCAATAATGTAATACTCATTTAGTAGTAATTGCATTTAAAGATTATATTTTTGGATATCTTTTTCAGAACAAGGCACTAAATTGTGTCAGTACAGAAATAATATTAGTAGAGTTTCACTCACCTTAGCAGCAACTATGATAGGGACATTGGATGCTTGCAATGTCCACAATACATTTTCAGGTGTAAGTTCACTTATAAGAACAGCAACAAGGCCTACATAACTAGCCAGAAACAGTGAAGCTTTTCCAGATGATCCTCCATAATACAAAACCAGTGCACCAATAAGAGCTGTTTGAATTGCTAAAAAGGTTCCTTCACCCCAAGCACTGAAACAGAATAAGTTTATTATACTGTGTACATTTATTTTTTTGAATATTATATTCAACCTTGAATACTAATCATCATTACTATTTAAGGATATTTTTTATATAATTTTTTTATTCAAATAATGATTGTTTTTTCCTCAACACATATTAATTACTTTTTTATTGCATGTTAAAAGGAAATCCTTACCTAAAAGGAAAGTTCTTAACATAACTGTAAGTAAAATTGGCAGTAATCGCGAACAGCTCCAAGCACACTCCATAGATATTTATACCTTCCGCACTTTTACCGCCTATTATTTTTAATATTTGCGGGACTTTTACTAATATGGAACCAGCAATAATACCGATCCCAAGTCCTGTACTTAAAGTTGTTTTAAAACAAGGCACTGAAATAAAATATAATAGAAATTGTAGTCCTATCAATTATTAATAAAAAATCTAATAAATTATATGCAAATAACATACCATCAAGGAAGTTATACTTGACCAAATATTCTTCGTAACACTTTTCCGATAATACGGAAAGTAATACACCTTGTAAAAATTCTGTCATTTTAGCAATTTGGTGACTATGTACGTTTAGTTAAAATGACAGTATCAATTGTAACTATTTACTAGCTAGCACCTCATTCGCCGAAGCAACATTGAATAAGATTTTAAATTGATAAATCGTTTTGAACTTTGATTTAATGCCTCGCGAATCGCGGTCGCGTTGCCTCACTTGTGAATTCATATAAGTAAAACTTAAGCAGTGTTACCTTATAGTTTAAAAATATTTCCTCGTAAAAATATAATTTTACAGTACCTAAGCATAATAATTCTTGATCTGAAAAAAATTAACTATTAGAAACAAACAAATAAATAAAAAAATATATAAAATTTCATGTTTACACATAAATTGTTATTAATTTTGTGTATCCCGTACATAGCAAGTTAGGCAGAGGCAACCTGAGCATCTAGTTTTTAGGCACACCGTTGCCATTTACAGGCGATGGCCTATTACATATTTTTAAAATTTGTGTACATTTAAAAATATGTTTATAATAGGGAAATTTATTTTCTGGCAGCACTTGTTCGTAATCAATATGACGTTGATGTTAGTCTAATGACGTGTAGTGTTCTGTTCGGAAAGTTAAGATAATCAAAGAACAACAAAAAGTTTAACTTTCCGAAGTTAGAATTTACTTTATATTATACTAGAGACTCAAACGTGGCTTCACACGCTCAAATTTATTTTTATATTATAGTCAAAAGGTACTATTTTTGAAATAAAAGTATACATTCTAAAAGATTTTAGAAAGGACAGGCAATTATAACACCTCTAAGAATATATACAAAGTTTTAAGCAAACTTACATTTATAATATTAATATGGTTTTATTTAATATCATTTAAAATCCTAAATATCACACAACAGAAAAACTTATTCTATTCGAAATACTTACTTATTTATATTTTTAATAGACATCATGTATGTACAAAGTTTAGTCTCTGTATGACATTTCACTTTGGTGCCTTTTGGATATTGTGGAGCTCCGAGCTATGTATTAGATATTATGAAAATTGCGGACATTTAAGATATGGTATTTTCTGAGAATCTAAATAGTCTCAGGCTAGACTAGAATTGCATTTCGCTAAGTTATACCTATTCATGGCAACTAAGACATTTTTGTTAATAAAACAACCATTTTGATTATTAATTTATTTTTGTTCCTCTGTAATAAAATGATATTGTGCTTGAAGTAACAATAAGAACATATTTGCAACAGCTCACTAGAGTTGAAGTTGAAATTATATTTAGTTACAAACACTACAAGGACTAAAGCTGACTGACTGTATTTTGTTTTAACTATATAAGAAACAAAGAAGTTTTTGAAATTTTCCATTAGTAGAATAAATAAACTACTGTATACATTACCTAAGTTTTATAAAACCTATCTTAATTCTAGTCTTAACAACTTAAATTTATGCAGACTTTTAATCGTAAAATGGCTGTGATCTGTAAAAAAAATTATATAAAATTAAATTAAATTATATTATATTGTGACCGTGCTAAATTTTATTTAAATATTTATTAGAAAAGCTTTATAATTGATTTGACAAAAAAAATGTTTGCAATTATAGATATCTCAACAACTCTACATCTACATAACAATATCTTCTTTCTATAGATTATCTACAAGTTTGCTGCAGTTCACTGTTTATTGCTACAAAATCCAAGGCCTCTCTTTTTACTATTTAATTAATCGGTATTAAATCAATATTTATGAAATGGTTATTATAATAAGATCCAGATGTTATAAAAAAAAATGCACTAGAAGACTAAACTGCCTGCCTGAAGACTAAACTAGGAAATGCCAGTTAATATGAAAAGGCAATGATATATATTTTTTTGTATATAATTCTTAATTAATCATAATGAAAGACACAATCCTTCAAACAAAAATGTACAATGCAGTAAAGATTTTGGAATTATATATGTATATAAGAATAATTACTACGCGCATAAAATTATTTCGGATATTACATTTTTAAAAAATATATTTTTTTTAGATGTTTTTTTACATTTCTGTAAAAGTAGCTGTTTCGTTATTTGTGATATTTGTTGGTTTACCGTTCCTACTAAATAAAGTTCTTCGTACTTATCGCTAGTCGACAGACAAAATAAAAACCTGTGAACCTCATTTAGACTGCCCATTTCCGAAATAATTCAAACCTATTTCGGAAATGAGTAGTTACTGACACTTCAACAATTTTTATATGAAATTTGGTTAAGATTTTTTAATATTTATTTCTCATGATAATATTTTATACCTGCACTTACATCAGTGGACGGATTTTAATATTGCTTTCAAAGTTCTATAATGATCAGTTGATATTTTGTTAAATTCTTTGAGATTTATATGTCATTAATAAAAAAAATGGAGACTTATTTTTCTTTACAAACAAATTGAAGGGCAAAAGAAGTATGTTGTATTGCCATATATAAAAAAGTGCAATGTTATTATAAATCTGCTAATTTATAATAGTAAATCTTAAATTAAGTATTGTTGCTAGACAAGTAAAATTTAAGGGTTTTGGAAAAAGCTGTATAATATACAATAATGTAAATAATTTTATATTTAAATATGAAGCCTGCTTTTAAAAAGTATTTATTTATCATATTATAAACAGATATATGTTTCATAAAAATTAAAATATAACATCTTTAAGTAAAAAAAAATGGAGAATTTAAATTTTACTGGTCACTCAACAATGTATAATTTCCTAGGGTTTGAATTTCGAGTCAATGAACAAAGTTGTATTAGACTAGATTAATATATTTAATTTTCTAGTACTCATTGTCATGATAATTATGACAAACGTATTTTTTAATATTAATTTAATCCTATACGATATTTAGACAACAGCTTCAATGCCGACACAAGCAATCCACAAATAATATAAAATATATATTGCAAGCATTGCCTAATATATATTAATATTTATTTAATACTAGCCTTTGCCCACGGCATTGCCTGCGTAATTCAGCGGGTTCGACTCTGCCTAAATTTGTTATAAAAACTCCAAGCACTCATTTTACACTCCCAAAGGATGAATTAAAAAAAAATTGAATACAAATTTTTAAAATCTTTCTCACATTTTTCCTATTATACAAACTGTTATATAAACCTAATATTTTTTTTCAATATAGATATAATATAATGTTGATAAGAAGTTGACAAATAAAGACCATTGAATGTACACAATACATATAAAACCCTAGTTTTGACACTAAATTACAATTTATGCACATAATAATAAAAAAACACCTTAATCTATGTAGTTATGCATGTCCTCAAAGTGGTTTTAATGAAAATGATAATTTGGGCCTTGAATTATTCTTTCCTAAGATTTTCTTTTGTTCTTCCTTAACCCTTTTCTCTTGTTCTTTCTTCAATTTCTGTCTTTCTTCATCCATTTTTCTTTGTTCTTCAATCATCGCAAGTCTTTCTTCAGCCTGAGATATAAAAAAAAGGGTTTCAATAATAAGGCGAGAGAGGCCAGTCGTAGCGAAAGGGCAGAATGTGACTGTAAAATCGACTGGTTGTGGATCCCCACTCGAGGAGATAAAATATTTATTTAAATTTATATTTCCATTTCTTCGCCCTGGTGTCGAGGCAAAGCGCGGCGTTGTGTTCCGCCATTCAATACGCAGTGCCTTCAGAACTCGGCGGAAAGTAGGGAATGGAGTATTAACACAAGGTTCTTTCTGCCTACCCTGCTACATGCGGAATACAGTGTGAAACTGATTTTTAAATAATAATATTTATATAAGTTGTGGGTTCAATTCCCACTCAGGGGATAAATTATTTTCATTTCTTTAACAAGACAATTGCAGTTAAGTTCCACCACTCAACACACAATGTCCTGAAAATTGGGCAGTTTGTAGGGCACATAATATATTAACATAAGGTTCTTTTTACCTACCTTGCTAACAATACTAATACTTTATTGCACACAAAAATCTAACAAATCATACTTGACGAATATTATAAGAAAAGAAAGGGAAGTGCAAAATATTTTTGAGTCCTAATTAGACTTGAAAAATTACAAAATTTACTGTCTACATGCACACACACATACATACTTATATATACATAGTTTATAGTTACTTCGAATATGCACATTAAAGTAAAAATGAAAACAAGTTCCAGTTTATTTTATTAAAAACTTTTTTTTAATGCCTCGCTATGTAGTGTCAAAAAAAGAGACATGAAAATGTTTCATTCCCCTAGTAGGAAAGTGAGAATCAAACTCACAACCATCACATTTAATCATATGCTGTCATGCTGCACCCCAATGGCCTCAAAATTTTATTAAATCAGCTTCATGTTGTATCCCACATACAGCAGGGTAGGCAGAGGGAACCTATTTAAGACACGCCATTCCCCACTTTCCGCCAAATTCTGAAGGTATTGTGTGTTGAGTAGCAGAACTATTTTTATCATACTAAAATATATAATTTAAACATGTACTCACCAGCTTACGCTGAGCTTCTTCTATTTTTTTATTATTTTCAGCCATTATTTCCTCCAATTCTTTCCTTTTACGAGCTTCTTCCTCCTGTATAATAAAAGCCATGTTAAAAGAAGTTTAATTACAATTTTACAACAAAAAAATATATTATTTAATATTTTCATTTTAACTATACAAATACATAATACATATACATTTGTGTATATATACACAAACAATAAGGATTTATCCATTTATAACATAAACAATCTTTGTTTCACGAACAATATATTTTTACACAGTTTGAAATACAAACTTTTCATAAAAACATTGCTTTTTTACAAACCTACATTATCTAAGCCTAACGTTATTCCTATAAAAACATAAAAAAAGTGTTGTTATACAAAAAATAGTTTCAAAAAATACCTTCTGTCGCCACAGGGTCCTCGAGCAGCAACTTCATAAACTCTTAGGTCTTCCGGATATTCTTGATCTTCCGACCTGACTTATACACTACGTGACTGCCGAGGACAGTCAAGTGAACAATTTTAAAATGCTAGCCACCATTATGGCATTTACCATTAAAGATTTTTTTAGTTTATATCTTGCAATCAGTCTTACAACTGATGGGTGGTGTTAATCATTTGAAAATAAAATGGCCTTGCAGGTGCATATATATGACATTTAAAATATATAAAACATTAATCTTACAATGACTGAAATTAATTATTCAATAAAAAAAATCTTGTAAGCACTCGAACTACACCTGACTGGACCTTTAACAGATTTTTGAAAGTATACTTTAGAATACTTTTATTAGTCTATTTTTGAATGTTGGTATAATAAGCATAGAACTTATATGTAGTGTAGAAAACAGAATATGACTGTTCTTTTGTAAAAGTGGAGTCAAATGTAAGAGCAAAGTCCTATATTGCTGTTACAGATGACTGGGTATTACAAATCATAGTTACCTGTCTAGCCAACTCCTCTTGTCGCTGTTGCTCCCTCTGCCTTTCCAGCTCTTCCATCATTTCCTTTTCCATTTTTTTCTTAGCTTCTTCCACACGTTTAGCTACTTCTTGTTCTATTTCATCTTTGCGTTTCTCAAGTTCTTCTTCAACCCTTTTTTTTACTAGTAATTCTATTCGCTTAGCAGCTTCCTCTTCAACAACCTAAAATATTTCATATTTTTAATAACAAATATAATATTCTTTTGCGAGTAACAAATATTAATAATATTACTTCAAAAATTTATTCAATTTTTACCTTTTGCTCGGCTTCTCTAACGCGTCTCTGTCTTTCCATTTCAGCAAGTCGATCCACTTCATCCATTTTACTGCGTCCCTTCGATTTCTTTCTACTATTCCTACTTCCGTCATAAGACCCACCACTACTGGACGTTGAAGAAGCTGAATGTGATCTTTTCCTGCAAGTATCGCATTATTTACAATAAATACATTTAATTCAACGACAAAATACATAATGTCATAACTTAGAAGAACTTACCTTGATTTGGAGCTTCGTTCTCTAGTTTTTTCGACATGTTTAGAACTTCTGCTTCGTGATGATGACCGATCTTTGGAGAGACTTTTTTTTCTTGAATGTTTGCTACTTTTATGGTGCCGCCTTGGGCTTTTACTTCTAGACCTTGAGCGACCCATAGTATGAAAAAGCTAATCCTTGTTTTGATTTAAAACGACGAAATTTAGAAATTCTACCAGGAGGCAGGCTTGTTGAAGCTTCGCATTACAGATGAACCACAGACACAAAACACATTTACATTTACTCATTGAATGAACGCATTTATGATTTAATATTTTATGTACTCTATGGTTTGGCACAGACGTACAAGTCGATGTAAAGAATATTGAATAGGTAATTAGGTCTAGTACTTGACGAGCTTATATTATTAATACCATTGTTGTAGTAAAAATATTAATAATTTATTTTAGTCGACAAAGGGTGCAAATCTTATCGGTAATAAAAAATATTTATTTGTAATGCATCGTTGTTTATCGTTGTTTCGTAGATCTTCCATCAACTATAGTAGAATGGTATTTAGAATCATAAACACCTTGTTTATTTAAACATTTTTGAACATACAGGACAAATTAAAAATCAAGTAAAAAAGTATAAGAGAAAAATTTATTTATAATAATATGTAAAAATATATTTCATAATTTTTTAAGTAACAAAAAAATATTTTTGTACTTATAGCAAATATAAGTAACAAATTTGTCAAAAGAAATCCAGTTTTGTGAAACTACATTTTCCGAAAGAACCATCATCTAATTTACTAAAAATAAATGGTTTCTCAGTACCAAATGACGTGAAAGGATCAGGAGAGGGAGTACTAGATTTTTTTAATAATAACCTTATATTAGTAACGCTTTGGACATCCTGAACAGGAACAGGAAGCTTATGTGACCTTCGGCACGAATTATCTTCTATAGCACTTGTAGATCTTGTGTCACTTGGATAACTATGATTTGTTAAATGATCATAGTTTTCGCTGACTGAAACTTTACCGCTATGATGAAAGTAGTTTCCATTTCGGATTGCAGCTTGCGTGTCGTGAAACTGCTTTATTTTATATAAAACCTCCTTTAAGTCACTCTCTTCATTTATATATATATTATCATATATTTGATAATTTTCAAGATTTTCGTCATTGAAGTATTGGAGGGGCAATGCCAAGCCGCGTACTACCAAATCTGCAGGACCATAACATGGCGGGGAAATGGGTTGTTGGTAAATACATTCAAATTTTCCAGTAGAGGCCTTTGGATTATTAGCATAATCGACTACTACTGTAAAAATATATAAAATAAATATCTAAATAAAATAAATTTAATTCTTACAAAAAATACTTTGCAAATGTACTTAAATGGTATGAAAATTAAAAACCTTTTATGATATCAGAAACAACTGCAGGACATATTTTAGCCGTAACTTGTGTTGTGTGGTTTAAGTCAGGGCAAGAATTAATTTCAATCAGCCACGGATTATACTCCTTATCCAAAATGAAATCGCAGCCATATAATTCAAAACGATTTTTGCTGACTCTCAAAGAGTCTTGACAGCTTAACATAATACCAATGATGGTTTTTTTCATTCCCTGATATATTGTACTATCCCAAACATTTTCTTTGTTAGTACTTGCAAGATAAACTTTATATTTTTCCAAATCCCACATATTTTGTAACGGTAATTCAGAATGCCTTCCGTTAGAGTTTTTATATTTTCTTTGAATTGCATTGTTAGTTAAGTGTATAGACTCGTGATATTTCTTTAAGCTGTACTTTTGTGAACTAAACTTTAAGTAACAATCTTTATACATCCAAATAACTAGCGGATACGTGCTTGTTACTAAGTAATACTGTCTTATATCGAATTTTGTGTCATGTATAAGCAATGGCTCCTCTGAAAGAAAAACAAAACTTTATTATGATGCACAATTATCAAATATGTAAGTAAAAATATACAAGTATATTTCATACCTATATATTTTTGGATAACATATTTCATATTTGTTTTATCTAATAAGCTCATGATAACTCCTAGCTTAGAAGCTATTCTAATACCTCTCCCTCGAGAGCAATAGCCTGGTTTTATTATCCAAATATTGTGACATCCTTCGCAACTTAATTGTGGACGATATTTGTGTATTTCTTTTAGCAAATATCTCGCGTAACTTAAATATAAAGGAACCTTATTGTTTGTATCACATTCAAAAACATCATGCTTTGCTATCACATTATAATACTTTTTTAAAAACGAATTCCACTGTCCAGCACTGATGGAGGCGATAGAGCAATCAATATCTTTATTTTGCTTGCGATATATATATTCTTTACATCTATTTAAGGCAAAAACTACGACAGTTATTGGAGTTTTTCCTGATTCAATAAATATTTGTTTCTCGTTTGCAACCATAGACAGAATCCATTTCAGCAAACTTGTACAAGCAGTTATTTTATAATCTTTTACGAACTCTTCCATTTCACAATGATCGAATGTATTATAGGATCGTGGTCCTGTGACCTCTGCGACATTTTCAATATAAAACCAATAATTTCTTTTTAATAAGGAACAGAGGCCTTGTTTGGAGGTCCACAATCCATCTATTTCCAATTTATTTATTTTTGTATTACAATTTTTCGTCAAATCAACAGTAACATCCCGCCGATGGTCTCTCGTACGCCATATAAAGTTAGGAGTATATTTTTCTACAAGATTTGATAGAAGAATACTTTCTAGCTCGCTTTGTAATTTAGCTTTGCTCGAAAACTTTTCACTTCGAATTTTGGATAAGTTCATTCTATTTGGTGCAATCTTTTCTACCCAGCCTCGATCTAATAAAGCTCTTCTCACGGCGTGACATTTACCATATATAGAGAATATTTTGTTTTGCTTTATAGCATTTGCTGCTAAATTTTTAAGCTTTATGTATCTCTTCGATTTACTTTGACAACTACTAATTACGTAGCTTTTTTCTTTTCTCGAGAGACCACTGTCTGTGCAAGCATTTTCACGATTTACATTCTCCTTGTTATCGTGTGCAGGTTTGGGCGACGTAAATCTAGTAAATGGAGAAAGAAGAGATTGCACTCCTGCCTTGTCATAATTCACCTGTAAGAAGTTAAATACGCTAGGATCAGATTTTTAACATACAGGCGTAATGATAACTTTTATCATTTTAGCACGTTTTTTATTATAATTAGAAATGTAATTCGGATATAAAAATAAATAATGGAAATCCAATAAAATCTTTGTTACAATTATTTTACTTCAAAGAATTGTATTTTGAAATTGTACTGACGTACAGTATTTTAATGAACAATTATAATTAGGTAGGCTAGTAAGTTATTATCTACTTACTTACTCTTTTACGGATAAAATCTTTTCTTTTTCTACACGGCATTGTTATCTGTTTTACATTATACAAATGTATCTTCAACCTAATCTTGATGAGATATTAAATAATTAAAGGTACTTTCAATATAAAACTGCAAAGGAGCAATAGTTAGTCGTAATAGTGTGAAACATTAATATCTATAATATTACTATAATAGTAAATAAATGCTACCTTATTTTTTAATATTTTCTCATATTTTTTCTTGTGGTTAACGGTTTAATTTTTATTTTTTTATTATTTTGAAAATAAAGTAATTATTTACATTTTGTACACATGGATATTGAAATGTGTCATATTATATAGTTTTTACATGACTGCCAGTACTTGTGCGTCAGGTTTGATTTACTGAGATAAAGGAGGAGGAGCAAAGGGTAGGGTACCGTACCTGAAATATTGGAAGATATATTAAAATATATAGAAAACAAGACTTTAATTAAGTACATACATAGAATTTGAAAGCTCAACATGTTATTAATTCTAACAGTAATAATATAGTAACAATTTAAATAACAATTAAGTAGTTAAGTATAATTTGAACACATTTAAGCAACATTTAAAAACGCTACATAGCACTTTTCGTATTAAGATACAAATTTTTATTATTGTCTTTCAAAGGTGTGACGGTGATTCGAAATGGTGTGTATATTGAAGTGCAACTTTTGGAAAATGTAATTGTTTTTTTAGAATAATTTTCGTCGCGCAACTTACAAATACTTTTGCCAATGGCACTTAACTTTTTGATAGTATTTGCATCTTCAACGCAACTACGCGAACTAAGAGGTTCTAACGCAAATTTATGATGTGTGGGGACAATTCCAGATTTAGTTTGTCGTATAATTGGTACAATAGTTTCCGTGCGTGCTGTCATTTTATTTTGAACAGATATAGTAGAACGGAGGATACTAGCAGTTTCTCGTTCCCACTCAATTGGATCTATATAACATCGCTTGTTGCCAACGGATCTGTCAATTTTGGGTTTTTCTAATTTGCTTGCTGATTCTGTTCGATATTTATTGGTATAGTTTAGAGCTGGTGTGTCCTCTGGGCGGCAGCAGGAATGAGGTACAATTCGACGCTTAGAATCGGCGTTTTTTCTTCGATGTGGCCTAGAAGAGAGCGCGGAGGTTTTACGTTTTTTACAATTTTTCAAAGTTTTACTAGATTTTACAGCTGCTACTGCTTGGCGTACCGTAAGTGACTCTTTAGGGCCTAGCACTAAACCGTCTTTACTCATTGGTAAAGAGTCATAGGGATTTAACCACGACAGAAACTCAGTTATTATAGGACCATTATATTCTGGAGGCTGCTCCGTATCTTGGATACTATCACCAGATTGTACTCGGGCTACTATTGGAGTGAAATGGCGTTCGTGTTTTCGTTCCTTAGTTTTTTTGATAAGGCGTTTTCCATTGATGCATAAAGATAATCCGAGGTAAGCAGGAGCCTTTGGTATGACTTGACGATAAGCCAACTCGAAGGTTCCAGTATCAGCGTCAGGATTAGAGCGTCTATCAAGTACAACTGTAAATAATGATTATTTATTAGAGATTTATCTTGTTCAATATAATAAATATAGTAAAGTATTCAGTTATAACTTCTTCGTTATTATTACCTTTAATGACGTCTTCGAGGCACTGTGGGCACAGTCTAGCAGTGACAGATGTCGTCGGTGCTAAATCAGGACTAGAGTTAATTTCAATGAGCCAAGGTGTAAAATCGTCAGTCAGCATAAAATCTGCACCATATAATTCAAAACTATTCTGCCTTTTGTCCATTGTTTCCTGACAAGCTAACATTGCCCCAATCAGACATTGTTTCATGCCCGGATAAATTTTTGTATCCCACAATTCATATTTTCCTATCTGTCTTCAAATGTTGAATAAATTATTATAAAGGTACATCGTTTTAAAAATCAATCGTTCATACAAATTATAAATATTCAATAAATTTAGTAAAATATTAATAAATAAAACAGTAAATTTATTTCTCAACATCATTAAATGTGATCGTAACTAAAATCTTATCTTATTTTAGAGTAAATATTGCCTACACATTGTAAACTATAGGTAAATGATATATTTTAAGTCATTCTTGTATAGCCCTTTAAGACGTACCCAATGCATCTATACATTTACCTTAGGTAAG
The DNA here is from genome assembly GCA_036379175.1 of Heliconius cydno galanthus. Classification (NCBI taxonomy): domain Eukaryota; kingdom Metazoa; phylum Arthropoda; class Insecta; order Lepidoptera; family Nymphalidae; genus Heliconius; species Heliconius cydno. Next base: position 503,351 of record JAKRZM010000941.1, on the reverse strand, counting down.
CTTTAAACGTATGACAATCCCACATATTTTCGTCTGGTAAGGCTTTATCACGATCGTCATTATTTTTGTACTTGGTTTGTACAGCATTATTCGTGAGATGTACTGATTCGTGATAGTTAGACAAACTAAATATTTGCGAACTAAATCGCAAGTAACTGTCCCTGTAATTAAAAGTAAGCCCCATTAAGGTTTAAGATACCGTTTCGACTAATTACCTACCTGATTTAATGATTTTTGTAAATTGTCATACTTATATAACCAGATCGTTAATGGTTGGCAATTTGTAATTAAAAACCATTGCCGAATATCAAATTTGGTATTATAAATTATTAAGGGATTTTCTGAAACAAAAAATATTAAATTATATTTACGTTGGCATATTATATCTACTAAATATAACTAAGTGTGAAGATTGCTATGGTACCAATATATTTCTGCACCACATATCGTGTTTTCTGCGCTGGAATATTTATCAGGCCAATAATATCCTTAATATTGTTCATTAATTGGATGCCTTTTCCTCGACATTTATTTCCTGGTTTCACGATCCATATATTAAAAACACCATCAATGTCTATTTGCGGCCAAAATTTCGTCATTGTTGCTAAAACTTTTGCAGCTTTACGTTCCAATTGGCTATAAAAATAATTTAATAGGTATTATTGATTGTAATCTCAGAAACACACACAACACTTTAAATGAATGAATATTGATAAAAACATACGATTTTTGATTAATATACCATAATTCATTAATATATCTATTAATTAATGATTAACAATACATGCTGTAACATGTGTACCCACACATGTGATATAATTACACGATATGAGTAATCCATTAATGTTACAATTTACTTACCTTATATTTATATTTTTGTCTTCTAAAAATTTAGTGTTTTCGTGTACCAATAAATAATGATGAGTTAAAAATAGGTCCCATTCATGTTCCCAAATATGTTGTGTTTGCTCTTCTGTATCATCAATATCTTTGTGGGTGAAAAATGAAATATACTCATTTAGTCGGCTTATCGCGAATTCAATGGCGCTGAACGGTACTTTTCCATTAAGAGTCACTAGATTTTGTTCATTGTTCTCTTGTAGTGTAATAGAAAGCCATTTTAGGATACTTATACAAGCTGTTATTCTAAAATCATCAATAAATTCTTCTAAGCTATCGGAATTGTGGATATTATAGGATCGCGGAAATTTTGTTATGGCAACACCTGGCTCTGTATACCAATGCATTTGAGTCAAAGAGGATGTTAAACCTTCTTTGGTAGTAAAAGTAGATCTACTGAATCTGAAATATAAATGAAACATATTACCCATTATAATATTATAATTATAATAATAAAATCATTCTCTATGTTTTTACCTGCTTAACATAACTTCCTTATTACTGAGCAACCAGTCGTATTTATCTCGTTTCGTTGTCCAAAGGAAGTCTACAGAATGATGTTCCATAAATTTAAATAGGATCATCCTTTCTACCTTGGACAATTCTTTACCAGAGACTTTTCTTGGATCAATGTTTGCAGGTGGATGACGAACCTTTAATTAAATAACTTTCTTTATCGTATGTATTACTTTGTCTAATAACCTATAATTGTGTTGTTGTCGTGACACAGCATGTAACGCGACGGTTGTGAGTTCGATTCCTATTCGGAGGAATAAATTATTACCTATTTATTAATATTTTCATTTCTTCGCTCTGTACTGTACTGAGTGGAGATCGGAACGTTTTAACACTAGGTTTTCTCTGCCTACCTTGTTGTATGAAGGATAAGTATCATATAAGTAATTATTTTTCGCACTGCTTATTAATTTAGAAATTATTAATTCGTTATTATCTACGATTAATTATAATTTTTGCAATATCTTTTTCTCATTTGATTACTAAATTATTTTTTTTTCACAAAATCATTACATTACCTTGTGTGACTCGTACTTTTCCACCCAACCTCTTTGATGGAGCGCTCGGCGAACAGCTGGGAATCCCCCTCCTTTTATCATAAACACTTTTCGATCTTTCATTGCCGTTTCCGCTAATTTCTTCAATTCATTCCACCTTTCATTACTTACCCAGCTTTTATACTGTTTGAGCTGCTCCAATGATGTTGAAGTTTCAACTTGAATTTAATATATTTTTTTAATATTTTATGCACTACGTACGATTTTGCTATATATACATATATATATGAATCATATAAATAATTTAATGCCAGTCGTGGCGCATAAGTGTGCGATTGCAAACGCGACAAGTTGTGGGTTTTATTCCCAATCTAGAAAATAAAATATGTTATATTTTCATTTCCCCTGCTCTGGTGGCGAGAAAAATCGTGGCGTTGAGTTTAAAGTGAGAAACGGACTCAGCACGGTACGTTGAATGAATGGTTTCCAGCTTCCCTCGGCCTACCCTGCTATGTGCGGGATACAGCGTAAAGCTCAAAAAATGCAAACAATTAAAAAGTTATTTGCCAACTAAATGCATTGTAAATATATATATTTTTTTATAATTCTCTAATTATAGTATAAATATACACCTGGTCCATGGTCCGATTTAGAGAAAGAAACTGCGCTTGACGGTCGTAATTCCTTTTTCGCTAAGCTTTCTTTGAGAAATTTAGAATCAGACGCACTCTCTCCTAAATCCATCGTTATAGCCATGAGAAAACTTTGTTATAATCCAAAACTCTGTAAACAAATGCACCAAATGCAACAAACATTTTAAGAACTATTTCATGGAACGTGTTAACTATTGAGGGTTCAGTGATGAACTGGTAACTACATCCGATTATAATACCAATAGGCAGTGCAATAACCTACTTTAATTTAACCTAGTTTAGGAGTCCCTGAACATCATGAACATCCGCGCACCTTCGCGCCTGGCACAGTATCTGTGACGTCACCAAGTCAAACTGTCCTTCAATAATCTTTCAAAATGGATACGAAAATTAAACACAATTATCCTTACCCGTTTTAGATTCAGGGGAATGATAAATAAAACTAGGTTAAGGTAGCACAATTAATTTATTACGATAATATTAATATCGTTAAATTGGTATACTGAAAATTTATTAACATAAAATAACATGCGTATTGCGTTCAACTAATCATATTTTGACAAAATTGATAAAGTACGTCATTAAAAAGTGAGACGTGCTAGCTCACTTGGTACTTATTATATAAAAAATATAAATAATTACAAATAAAGTCAAATCATTAGTAATATTTAAAATTAAATAATTTTTATACATAAGAATGTATAAATACAAGTATAAGGTAGTTTAAATGATTAACCTTTGTATTATAAGAATTAATTTTCCGAAATAACTTTTAAAAATACCAATAATGTGCTTATAAAATTAATGATAAGCAGAATACAGAAAAATGTAATTTTTGCAACAAGAGTAGCTTATGAAGTTGTATGTCTCCATCCAATTTTGTACCTTGTAAACTACTAGCTTATGTGTTGATTAATAAAATATATTAAAAAAATATTTTTAATATAAAATAAAATATATTTTTTTCAATTAACAAATATAACGCAAAACTTATTAATTTATAACAACCAAATATTATTTAATAATAACGAGACGACTGGAATATGTTTCTAAACATAAATTGATAAGAAAATATGTATGATTTTAAAATGAATACAGAATGTATTTCTTTTTTCTTCTCACGTTATTGTACTAATTATCGTACATATTATTATTTTTAGCTATAAAATACTTACCTTGTATGTTATGTCTTCCTTTTATGGCAGTGAATAGGACGCCTTACAGAGCTACTATACATTTGCTATGTTGTCCAACATGACAGCGCTTGACAGCGTTGGTTTTGTATGTTGCCCATACTGCTTGTGACATGAAGCAAGATGGCGAGTTCATCTCCGGTTGATCGTTCGTTCCGTGTTACTTCATCGAGCATTTGATGACATTTTTTATCCGTTTTCCAATTCGAAATGAGCTAACATTTTAGATAACGATATAATAAATCTAGTGCTATAGTGATAGTAACACTAAAAATTTGAAATTAATTTAAAATTTGATGTGCATCTATCCCACCTGAGGAATGTTGGTTTTTTTTAAGTGATTTGTGATTCGGTCAGGTGTTTTCGTTTTAGAAATAAAATTTTGTTCTTGCGCAGTGAGTGAAGTTACTGAGTTCAGATGTATTTGTGCCGTGGGGATGTTAGATGTCGGGACTGTTTTCAATGTTGGGAAACAAAAGCGTAAACTATTTGTTTTGATAGATCGTGATAAAATAATTTAAAAGGTCGGACAAGTTAAATCCCCGGCCTATGTAATGGCCTTCAGTGAGGTGAGTGTCATATAAATATTTTAATAATGTGTAAGAATGTATATACTTAGTATGTATAGCATTATTAAATTAATGAACAAATAAGTTTTAAATACGAATTTTATAATTGCAAATATATACTAGTTCCAACCACTGAGCAAGATAATCAGTGAAGTGTGTCTGAACAATATCAGTTTTTTTATCTACATTCTTATACATGTGTTTACTTATTTCATTATCAAGTCAAAAGCCACCCAAGAATTTGTCATATGATTGTTAACTGATTATATTATGCATAAATTTGATATTGATAATTACTTTAGTAGAAAATTTTATTAATACTTTAAAGGAAAATTTATGCCAACTTATAACTTAAAACATGACATTAACATAAATTTAAACCATGTGTGTTTTTATTGGGAAACTATCTTAGAAAAGACTATAATATTGGGTGCTTATTACTTTAATATAATATATAATTCACATATTTTTTGCTTGCCAAATTTATTATTATACATATAATCTTTTATAAGATTCCCTACAACCCATTTTAGGTTTTGTAAATATAACAAGATTTTAGTCTAATTGTGAATACACAAATAATTAATAGATACAGTTACAAATTTAATATAGAATATTTAAAGATAAATTTCAGAATGACCATAAAACATTCTATTATATTGACCAAATCAAGTTGCTTATTGATCAGGTGAAGTCATGAGAAAAAGTACAGTTATCATTAAAGTTATTAAAACAACAAAATCAAAATGTAATAACAATTAATATTTTTAATTATATAATTATGAATATAATGGCAAATGTGGTTATTCATTCTCTACTCGAAAGAGTATGGCATTAAGTTCTGCCATGACATGCAGTGTCTCAAATTAGTCTTGTTCTGTCTGCCTTAGCTAAGAATGCTAAGAATGCATGCATGAAAAAGCACAAAGCTAAGAAAAAAATTATAAGTTATTAATTTTACATTAACTTAAATAATATAAATATAAACTTTCAAAAACAGACACTGATCTTTGTCCTTTATAACATTACTTCCTTATGCAGTAACATAAGCAACATTGAAAATGATTTACAGTACTTTACTTAGTGAAAAAGGTCTATAACTTATTCAGCTATATGTAAACCAAAATTTCTTAATAGAATGTAAAAAAAATGTTAAATATATTTCATATCCCATTTTTAATTAAAAAGCATACTCTTATTAAATATTTCATTATATTTTTTTTTATCTTCACTCCACATATAGCAGGGTAAGCATGGGGAACCTTGAGGAAAGACACTGTTCCCCATCCACCACCCAATCTTCATGACTTTGTTCATGACGTTCAACCGAACTTAAGTCTGCACATTGTCTTTTTACCGTGAAGAAATATTTTATTCCCTCAAAATTGGATTATCATATTTTAAAAGTCTTGAGGCTAGTTGTGACTCAGGGGCATAAGTATGAGCTTGTAAACCCAATATATAAACAGATTATGGGTTCCAACCCCATTCAAGGAAATAAAATATGTCATATTTTAGTTATTTTCTCTCTGGTATTGAGGCAAAGTGTGACGTTGAGTTCCGCCACTCAACACGCATTGCTTTCACAATTGCTCGGAAAGTGAGGAGAGTGTTTTAACCCTAGGCCACCTCTGCCTATCCTGCTACATGCGGGATACAGCGGCAACGTGAAAAAAAATATCGATGTTATAGGGTTTATTTATTAGATTCCCACGCTACGATTGTTATTCCTCAAACCAAAGAGAGTGTGCGTGCGTGGCCGCCGAGGCGCCGATATCGCCCGTGAGACTTCGCTGTTACGTTTTCGGAGGTCAAACTGTACTGTAACGAGTTTATTAAATGCATACTAGTTGACCATGCTAGTGACAGTCAATGTTATCAAGTCGCCACAACTACTTACGGGTACTTGTTTCTACTGAGGCCAGTCGTGGTGCAGAAACACACTAATTGTAAAAGGCAGGCTGCGGGTTCTATTCCCACTTGAGGAAATTAAATATTAGATATTTTCATTTCTTCGCTTTGGTTCATCGAGGCAAAGCGCGGCGTTAAGTTCCGTAATGTCTCCAGTTTTCAGTGGAAAATGGGGAACGGAGTAACTTAATACTAGGTTCCCTCTGCCTACCCTGATGTGTGCGGCGTACAGCATGAAGGTGATTTACAAGTACTTAGACCGCGTCGCATGTCATTGGCGCTTATTAACGTACGTGATCGACGCGTATTTAGCTTTGAATAAAGTTATAATTCATTGTGCGAGGTTAACGCATTGGAAAGTGTACGAATTAAAAATTATAGCGTTGTTGTTTTCTTATTCTATTTATAAAGTCATCTTATATGAAATAAGTATAATAATTATTGGTTGATAGTCTCCATGGTATTAATAATAAAAATACACAAAACATATGGTATGTTAAGGTTAGTAATGTTATGTTTACAGTGACTAGTTCGTTATCTATGTGGGCCGTGGTTTCCTCGTAGGTTCCCCGCTCACACCCGCGTGTCAGCAAATGCAGTAACTATCATATAACCACACGTGGACTATTATCCTAGTTAATATTAACAGACGAGCTACTTTTGCGAGTGTTCTGTTTCACTGGACTGGTTATTTTGAACCGTTTCAAACTGCGGTGGTGCCAACAACACCACACATTTTATCACTATTCTCAGTATTTGAATTTCGCAAATATTCTGATAATGCCATAAACTTCCGATAGCTAATTCCGGCCAGCTCTGTTTATTTTAATTATATTTTATTATGATCTTCATGGAGGTATGTTAATTATTATTCTTAATGTTTATAAAAACTGAGGAACTAACTTTATATAAATTTAGGTCGTCGTAGCACAGGTCGAAAAATTAGAAAAGTGGGGAACGGTGTCTTAACACTCTGCCTGCCGTGTTATATTTACGGAATACAGCGTGAAGCAATTTTTTTTAAATACCTATGTAAACTTGTATTATTGAAAATCATCGAATATTTTAATATTATAAAACGATATTAACCCGTATAAATCTGACCTGTAATCGATTAATTCCTAAACGGTTTTTAAAATTTATTCATCATTTTTGTTTGTGTAAATTGCTTAAAATTGTTATAGCATGTATTATTATTATTATGTTTATACTTTCTGAATTTAGGTATTAAAATATTTTAGTCTTGTCATGAAACTATTTTTCAAAGAGTCTATTATAAAATTGAATATTCCCGTCATTCATCGTGTCGATTTGAGTAAATCGCAGTTGGCAGTCGTGCGCGCAGGGTCGTTGACCCGGAATTATCAGCAATCAAAACGGAGCCCTCCAATTTTATGGAAAAACTTGTATTTACATATATAATTGAACTTTTCCATTCCCCACTTTAACGGAGTGTCTTAACACTATGTTCCCTCTGTCTACCCTGCTGTGTGCGGGATACAGCGTGAACTGATTTATTGTAAATGACGCTTATTGTAAATATATTTTTTATTTACATTTTCTATGTTTATGCTCTACGTTTGGATGATTTAAAATTTTGGATATCATCCAAATTGAATAGAAGTCAGCAGTTTTGTAACATTGTAATATTTGTCGTGTAACGTAAACACTCGTCCGTGCCAGACGGGCTTTTGTTTGACTTTTCTGGATACAAGTGCCGCGTGTTCCTTTGATACGCTATTTATGAAATAAGTATTTTACTTTCGTGATGTTCAAAGTAAATAGCTGTTATGGCACAACGTTAGAAATGTAGCGATTTGTGTTGTCTCTTTTAAAATTGAATTGTTTTATAAACTTAAATTTTGTATAAAATAATATAATAATGCAAGCAACTCTTGTAGCAAAGAAAAACTGTATTTATATTGGTCGACCTATAAAAATTCGATCTTTGACCTCGTTGGTTCGTGATTCATGTAAACTAAGACGGTGGGTGAAAGGTGGGGTACACTGTTATACGCCAGCACAGGCTCCATAACAAGAATTAAAGAGGTTATGCGATGTAGAAATAATTTGACAAAAGTGGTAAAAATAACATATACATATATTTATGTTAAAGACAGGAAAAACAAGTTATTTTCATAATAAATTATACAGAATACCAAATAATACGAAATAAATTTAATAAATTATGAACCTATATAATTATATCAAAAGGGATTACAAATTAATACGTGAAATAACGGAAATAAATTATAAAAGAACACGCATCTAAAATACCTACTTGATTATTTCGCAGTAGTAAATTAAAAATTCTTAATTTATGATGAAACATGGTTGCATAATATAGTTTATTGCTACATCGTCCCCACCGGTTGGCCTACTTGCCGATCATTTAACAAGTCGCCGTTTTATTGTGAAGTATTGCCAGTTAAAAATATAATATAGAAATACAGGTCATATTATCATGATTCAGTTTAGTATTTTAACTTTTCTTTTTCATATTGAAAAAATTATGATTTTATTTATAAAAGAAATAATGAAATAATAAGTAATAAATTACCTTAACAAATTAAAACGTAATTAGAAAATTATGTCGTCTTAAAGCCTTAGTTAATTTAACACATTTTTTTTCCAAATATTAATCAAGATGATATTCTTATGTCAATCTGAAACTTAAATTTATTTGTGAACGAAAATTTCAATATTCTTATAGAAACTCTTGAAATTGGCCTTTAAATAAATACGTATGAAGCGATTAGGAATAGCGTAATCGGTAGCTATACATTTTAACACCGTTATAGCACATTGTCTTTGAGGCGGTGAACTTTTGACACGCATACGGCTCTAACTAACGCCGCCTGTACCGTATACCTTCGCATGGCTTCTTCTATGGCAGCTAAGCGAACTATTATTGCGACTCTTAGAAACGTATACGCGGTGTGAAATGCAAATAGGACAGATACAAATATAATAAAAGTCTTTAAATAGCTGCTTTTTCTGGAATGCACGGAAAGAACGCTGTGTTAAGATATTCTGTTGTGGTTATTTTTAAAAGACATAGATTACCTCTTGCTGGAACTCTACGTAAGTCTTTGCATAACTACCTGGGAATATCTTCGCTAGTCCTCTAAGTAGATTTACGATGATGCCTTCCTAGAGCAGGAATCGAACCCTCGACCGTCGCGTTTACAGTCGCATGCTTTTGCCCCTGCGCCACGACAGCTTCATATTATTAATATATATTTTTTATACATATTAGAAACATTCCTAAGCTATAACATTCTTTTTTAAACTGAGTATATAAAATACATCTCATTGAAAATATTATTTTCTCAAGGATTTCATTTGCCTTAATGCACTATTCATAAGTAGTTGACACAATGTCTGAATCATTCATATTCATTGTGGTCTTGGTTGCCATCGTTTTTGTTTTGTTATTATTATTTTTTTATTATTTTTGTTGTAAAATATTTAGATAATTGTTACAACTGAATTCTTATTTACTTAATAAATAAAAAAACGTATATATAAGTAATGTTTTCAGCCAAATTCTAAAGTATGATTTTAGTATGAAATTATGTATTGTCATTGTCATCTCATATTACTTAACTAGCTACGAGTACAAATAAATTGAACGTCACAAGTAAAACAATAAAGAAATTGGCGCTGCTCGTATAGACCTCATGTGAGGCAATCGACCCAGCAAGGATAAACAATTCCGCAATATCATATCGATAGCGGTTTATTACTTATAAATTTGAATGGCACAAGTGAAGGCAATAATATACCGTTGCTTTTTATCTCAATAATAATAAAATGAAACCTAATTGACTCAATTGGAATAATTGTCAACGTTTGACTTTTTTATTTCGACGACGCGACGACGGCTGCTTTATGAAAATGCATGCAGCTTACAGATGGTAGTCTAGTTTCTTTATTGTATTATTACCTAAATTAATTTAAAATGTCTGTTCTGTTCTGTTCTTTCTAATATGGCGTTACGAGCGTGCCAATTGAGCACAAAATCACTTCGCCAGTGTCACGTTGAATGGAGAACTCACGAAAGAGGTTGTAATTTAAAATGTCATATTGTATTTTGTAAATTGTCATTTTGATTATTCAGATCAGTCGTGGTGGAGGGGTAGAAGCGTGTATTATTTTCATTTCTTCACTCTGGTGTCGAAGTAAATAAAGGTCGGTGTTGAGTTGCGCCAATCAACACGCAATGCCTCCAAAATTCAACGGAAAATGGGAAGCGAAATGTCTTAACATTGCAACGTTTTAAAATAACTAAAATACCTAGCTATATCATTTTTAGTTAACGACTTCTAGCAAGGTGACGCATTTAAGCTCGTCTATCATGTTGTTTTATGTTATTTTTAGCATTTCAATACTGTTCAGAACAAACAAAAAGAAAATCCAAAGGTACTATAGCTATTATATGCCATCACGTTTGTTCAAGCTAAATGAGATTTGACTTCTGTACCGGAATTGCTTATTAGTATTACCAGTATCAAAGTATACGAACAAATGTTTAACTGGATTAAGTTAATACCGTGTCGTGGTTTCGATCTGTTGAAAATAACGTCTGTATTTATTACGTTAATTAAGTTAACTTGTTTATGAGACCTTGGAGAGATTCAGCCAAGTTCAATTTCAGTAATAGGACAACACAAGAATTTTTGTCACTATATTATATTGCATAAGTCCAGCTGTGGCGTAGGGGAACGTGTGAGATTGTAAATGTGACAAGTTGTGAATTTGATTCCCACTCGAAGAAATTAATATTTAATATTTTTAATTCTTCGGTCGATCAGGCTAAAGCGCAGTGTTGAGTTCCGCCACTCAACACATAATGCCTCCAAATTTGTTTAATGAGAACAGTGTCTTAACACTACTATTTACAACATACATTTAATAACATGTAATATTACATTCAATGAGGTGACGACTATATTGTACAAATGAATGTAGTTAATCTTGGAGTCATTCATCCATTCAACAGCCTTTCAAAGTCCACTGCTGGACATAGGCCTTCCCTAATGTTCGTCACTCTGTCTGGTTCTGCGCCCTTTGAATCCAGCGGATTCCCGCTGTCTTCCGTAGGTCTTCGATGCACTAGGTTGGAGAGCGGCCTGTACTCCTTGGAGTACCAAAGACAGAATCAACCAAGATGTTAGAGCATGTGCGCTTTTACTTTTGAATATTTCATGAGTACTTGCTGTTAGTGGACGTTATTTGGCGTAGATTTTGAATATAATCTCCATTATGCAAGATGTAATCGCCTATTCTATATTTTATATTTTGATCATGACATGTTCAAGTGACATTTATGCTGCATTCGGAATCTTGTTCTTAAGTGGGTTACTAAGGTTATAGGTTGAGTCGACGTTGAGTGTTTCGTCACGACCATGACTGTGTGTGAGCGTATACCAACCAACTCACATATACACCAAACAGCTGTAACTCATGCTAATTGCTAGTGTTGTAATGACCTTGTAAGTAGGTTTCTTGTGCATATTGCATAGACTGGGTCTTCTTGACTTGTCTCTTGGTTATGTAAAATGCCCTTCATTAGTATTGCAATTGCAGTCTAATGATAATTAATTCTTTGGCTCTGTGGATATTGGCGGTAGATCCATGTACTGGATCTGCAGATATATATAAATTAATTGTTTTACGAGCCGATAAATATTTTTCTATATTTATGACGTAAATCGTTAAATAAGTATGTTTTTAATTTTTTGTACTGTCTTTTGTCCATTGCCTTTTGCAATTCAACAAGGCTTTCGAATAAACTTTATATATACGGTCTTAAAACATGCCATGTACATTCATAATAGCCGCTTTGGTTGAACATTTAACACTATATTACTTATCTTTAATTCATATTGCTCCTTTACTCAATCGATGTTGCGTGACCGTCAGATTTAACGGCCACTTTCCAAAACTATGCTCCATCTGAACTGTCCTCACGTTGATGTTAAAAGAGTTAATTGAATAATGATAATATATATATTTTTTTAATAAATTATATTATATGTTTTCTTAATGTAAGTTAGATATACAAGAAAAAAAATTCACACTAAAACACTGTTGTTTAGTTTTATATTTTTTAATGGAGCATTTAATAATACAATACTAATAAAAATATTATTTATACACAGAAAAAAAAAATACTTGTTGTTGTTGTTGTTGTTCTTTATTCATGGCGTTCCGAGCGTGCCAATTCAGCACTAATCACTAAATAAACTAAAACTAAATATTACAATATATACATAGTAAAGAGTTAGTACTAAGTAATATTTTACAAAATTGTTAGGAAAGATTTACTTAAAACTAATGTCTATTGACATTGAATTAATAATATATCAAACGAATGACAATAGACTTTGAATAATTAAAAGCTTTTTTTTTAATGTTTTTTCACTATACAAAATAATAAATCTCTTCTATTTGCATACCTGACTGATTTGTTACGCGGAGTGCGCGTGAATGTTATGTTCTGCTTCAATGAACACTGCGCTAGCGTGTCTACTTTTCGTTTTGTGTAGTGTTTTTATTACAAATTCTAAATTAAATTTTAATATAAAACGTCGCCTTCGCCCAGAAATAGGCTACGATCAATAATATAATATTTTCTTATGGCTCATGTTTATGAAGTACGCAGGTATTTTGTAATATTACAAAAAATATGTATATTGTAATATGACTATGATATCGTGTATTTCAAAGCAATCATCAATTCTCTTGAAGTAGCAATCTTCGCTGTGTGGGCTGCTCTCTGGTACGTTGTGGAATACTTTGTTGATTAAATAACCGTATGAAATACAATTTTCTTTGATAAAAAAGTAATCATATTAGGAACACATTGCAATTAAAAATAGCTATGTTTGTTAGATTGATTGCTACCCATTTTTTATTTAAATTCGTATGACCTTAATCCTAATTATTTAAATAAATAGTAATTTAATCATGCACTAGATATACTCAAATCATAGGCACCGTCACAACTTTTTCCGGGATTGTTATTTGAGTTTTAAAAGATAACTCTGAGAAGACATCGATTTTCTCATTCGCGCTTAAGGTGGAAATAGGTCTTTTCGGACCATTGCATTTGCGCTCGCTGCACGAGTCTGTTCAGATCAAATAAATCGAGTGCTCTTAAATAAGACGCCGCTAGACTGTAAACATTTTATTGGATTTCTTATAGACTTTACGCTATGTCTGTTGCTCGTAATCGAATTTTTAAAACGTTGTGGAGTATAGTTGGAACAACAAAGACTGTAAATATTTGCTTTTAACGCTCAGTCAGCTTTCAAACAAATAATTGTATATATTTTTAAGAAGACTTAGTTATCTAAGACAATCGTTGCATACGTATAAAATGAAGCTATAAATTGTAAACTAGCTGTAAGGTAAATACAGCAGGCATGTTATATTGGAGATGAAGCCTGGTTTCCACATTAGCACCGGTACAGTATGTTGCCGGTCGGATATTGCGCTCTTATGGCGTCGTCGCGTTCGCTTAATGCGTTTCCGATGTGACGCAAATGGGATGTTTAGTAAAACTACAACTTCATTTCCAAGTGTCCCAAATGTCCTCTGCTAGCGTTTACGTAAATTACAACTAAAGAAAAATACCAAAATCTTTACTAGGTAGGTTCTATGTGACAAATATTTTGATGTTATTTTTAAACTAGGACTAACGGGTCGTAAATCATAATGTATGTGTGCCGCATTGCCCAATGTCAACAGTTATAATGAAGTTTGCCGTAGTAGAAAAGGTCGTCCAAAAGGGTTGGTATTCAAAGCACGATTGAACGGACGGTGACTCCTCAGAACAATTCAACTTGCTGACACTGCCATCAACGGTATGGCACGGAATACAAATGTTGATATGTAATGAACTTCAGGTGAATTTATTAATATATATTTATATCTAAATGAAGAAATTATACAAGGAAAATATTGATATAAAATTTAGTAAGTAGCGTTAATTAAATCCACATCATCTTGGGCTTGATGGTGTTATGCGATGTATCAATAACATTAATAAACTTTCTCATGAAAATATCATAATTTTTAAATATTTGCATTTTTATTTGATTTAAATGAAATATATCATCCTCGGTATGCTCTATAACTAATCAGATCCACTCTGGAAAAGACATTGCATCAAGCATTCGATGAATAGTCAAGTACCGCGACGCTGCTGCGGCGTAGCAAGCAGCTGGTGCTGCACGGTCCGCTGGCGCCGCTCGCCGCCCGCCGCCCGCGCGTCCGCCGCTCCACCGCTCTCCCTTGCGAAAAATCATAATGCAATTGCCAGGACGGCCGATGTGGAACGCTCAACGACCACTGCCATCACGCAACCAGTCTACACTCAAGTGCGTTGTAACTCACACGCCAGCCATCAAGATGGATTAGTTGCTGTCGGGAGAGATTTCTCTCGAGGTGTCCGGTGAAGTGGAAACTAGTGACGGTCTAAGTTACCATTGGATTCCGATATTCAGTGATGTGAACTTTATACCGGTTATAGTTTATTGCATCTACTGCTATTCGACACATATTACACTTCGCTATATATTTTATTAGTAGACCGATATGTTCGCGGAGTAATATTTTATATATTCGTCCATATACTCTGAATACATTAGCTACCTCTTTCGTCGAAACAATTGTTCATCAAACACGAATTTATTCTTCACGCGTCTCGCTTACGTCCGGCGGTTCAGGCTTTCCAAGTGCTTGTGTTGAAGCAGTCTTTTCTTTGTGAGCCATTGCCCAGTTCGCCTGCTTTTAATTCATTCGCGCAATGATATTTTATCAAGTGATTAAAATATAAACGGTAGTTATCGGTTAATTATCATTTTAAATATGATAAAACTCCTAAAAAATGTGGAATACTCCGTCAGTGGGTTTTTATCATTGGTGTAATAAAGTGATGTGTTTTAAATAGTGTATGTAAATGATCAGTGTTTAGTTTTTAAATATGTGGGGTGCTGCAGTGTCAAATCCTCCACATTACCATTATATACAGGGGCATAGTGGCCCTTCTAGTGGTCCTCCTCAAAGAGGTCCCTCAGGACCTATATTGTCAGGTCCTAGCCCCCGCCACTTGAGGCCTCAATCTTCATATTCTTTGCCTCACGGAAGCAATGGACCTGGTAGATGGAGCTGGTCTGGCAGCAATATATCTTCCTTTGACAGGAGGCAGTTAAAAGTACCACCTCAGCCAATCCGACCAGCTCCGATTCGACCTGAACAACATAAAAATACAGCTAATAATATAAATGTAAGTTAAATATATAGGACATATGTACATACAATGTTCACTCTACTGTGTTTTCTTATAAGAATTTTCAAATTTACGTAGATTTAGTTCTGGTAAATATCTAAAAATGGATTGGATTGCTATCGTTTCCTCCAGTAGTTACTTTTTTTAGCTTCAAGCTGTATCTCGCATTTAGTATATAGATAGGCATGCAGGCAGGCAGAGGGAATCTAGTGTTGAGATATTTCGTTCCCCACTTTCCCAGCAATTCTCGAGGTATTTCGTGTTTTTACTTATCAGGGCGAAGATATCAGAATATTAGATAATCCGATTGGATTCGGGGGATTCCCCGAGTGGAAACTTGCCTGTGCCACTGCGCCACAACGGCTTTGATTAACAGTTACTTACGAGTTTCTAAAAGCCACCCAGATTGTGGGATTTTTATTTTGATCTTAATGCACGTTGATTAGAATCTGCAGCTACCACATGATTGTATAAGAAAGTAACTCTTACTTTTATATGGCTTATATTTGTGAAATATACATATATTGTAAGCGTAACATTAAATTTCAATAACAATTGAAGTTTAAATATTTAAAAAGAACAAAAATTTACTTCAAAAAAGGTACAGACATATATGGACAAATTAAAAAAAACTAAAACGTCGAATACGTTAGTTTTTCGGTATCAATTTAGTATAGATTTTTAAAAAAATAATAGTAGACATATTTAGAAGTTTTCTAATGGTATTTTTGCTTTGCCTGGAATTGATGACCTTCTCCTTTTTGTACTTGGTTAAAAAATAGCACCAATATCGCTTTCTTTGAATATGAGAGTTGCTGGAACCGATGTTGTGCGGACAGCTATAATTAAGCATTTATACCAGCAAGTAACTTACGATTTCATCTAATTATAATTTATTAAATCCCGCCTCTGTCAGTTTATCAGTGTATGCTTTCAAAGATTAATATCTCAAACTTATATCTAGGCGAATTAAATAAAAAAATATATTTTATTTGGATAGTTGCTATACCTATCAGTTACTGAATTAATGTTCGCTTTTGAATCTTTTTTTTTATATTTTACATGTATAACATTTTTATTTTCATTCTACTGTAATATTTACGTAATACCTGTGACAGTATGTGTAAAAAATATTCGCATTCCAATAGATCTTGTTTATCGAGCGGTTTCTATATAGGGTAGAATCTAATGAATGGTAAATGTAGGCGTGAGGACAAGCGCAGACTGGTAGCCGCGAGGTTTTCTACCGAGATAGCTGTTTGTTTATCTATTTTGCAAGTTTACATGTAATATTGTGTATAGCCAAAATTGAAAAGTATAGTACTTATCATTGAAAAGTATACTTTTAAGAAGTATAGTAAGTCTATTTTCATTTTTAAATAGGAGTACAAGCGCCAATAAATATAACCAAATAAATCTTTTATAAACGATGACTACTTTTATCTGTGACGTCTTTTTTATTTAGATAAGATTATGATTTTTGCAAAAACATTACAAATAATTAATTCTTGATATACACCTTATAGTTCCCCACAAGTAACTATACTAAAGAACTAGACATGAAAATTGTTACCATTTTTTTCTTTTCTCAAATTTCTTTAGTTTTTGATTATTATTTTCAATTTTCTTACAAATTTATTAAGAAATATAAAGAATATGAAATATAAATAAATGCGCATATTAATGTGCACGATAATTTTGCACTCATCATAATATCTTTAAATTAAAAGATATTATAGACCAACCCGAAAATCTTTTTGATTTTGGAGCTACGTTCATGTGAATGTAATAGGATGATGTAGTTTCTAATCATGTTTCCGCCAGGCCAAGTTTAATTGAAGCATAGCAAATAATCAGAGTTAGGTATCCTTTGTATTTGCTGAAAATTTCGTTACCATTTATAAAGGAAGTTTTAATCTTGCCCGTCGTTATCCGATTCCGCTGTACACGACCACCATTTTTTAATTAAAATCGGAACAACGTCTCAACAAAGACGAGATTTCTATTAACTTTTTTGAGGTTTGTGTAACATTCGTCTTTTTCAATTTTCTCAAATCGGACTAATCTCAATATCTTTATCCATCTTTTGTTCTCAATATCTTTCTAAAAGGTTCATTTGGATCTTTTAGAAAAAAAAACATTTGGATTTCATATAGACTTTGTTAAATATGATATAATAATAAAAATAATATTTATTTATAATTTGTATTTATTTTAGAACTTTTATACATGTTTAATTGCAGCGCATCGTAAAAATTTTGTTATCTACATCGAATATATTAGTTATTTGGCTCAAAATATTGCAGCAGTGAAAATATTAGACCTGGGGTTCTCAATAACTTGTAAGTTTCGTACAATCTGGTCACGTCTTTCGGAATGTCCCCCGAGTAACCCAGATAAAATGATCCACGTGCTACCAATCTAATATTACTTTTTTATTTATTTATATAATACATGTATCTTTTATTTCATAAATAACTTATTGTCTTAGGGTAAACTGAATGTATTTTATTACGATATTAGGACCACATCTTGTATATTACTTAACTCGAAAAGTTAAATATTTGTGAATAATCCTTTAGGTCTTCACATAATAATAGCACATTTTTAAAATAAATATCTATAACAAAATAAAAGTGGAAAATCTTTTAATACTTTCTTTTTATCATGTTATAAGAAATATAATAAATAACATGAAAGAAAGCTATATTTTCATTTTACATTTGTCTTTAACTTTAAGTTACATAATTTGTCTTTCTTCGTATAGCAACAAACATTTCTTCATGTCCAAAGAATTTAAACAGTGCTAACTAATGAATTCATGAATAATTTGAAAACAATTTAGGACATAGTAAGTTGAAATTTAAATAACAATCGATTTTTCACGCAGTAACCGTATGTTTTGTAAATCTGTCACGTACTAGCCGGCCCGCGAGCCTTGACTCTGCAGCAATGTCATCTAAATGCCAAGAGGGCTTGACTCCTTAGCTGTCTCGGGCTTAATTGTAAAAATGAAAACTTTCTTATTAAGATATTTATAACTAAAAGAGTTCATTAGCGATGCTCAATTAGAGCTTACATTAAGTTACATAAAGAAATTATATATTTCATTAATTTCTTTTTATTATCGTTATAATAAAAAATCGTAATAGAAATATATAATAGGAATTGCGTTGTTTATAAGTCTATTTAGATACAGATACGCTTACTACTGGAATGTTATCTTCCAACATTTTTCAAGAATTGTCGCGACTAATCTAATAATAATTACATTCCTTTGCGATTATGACTTTTCATTTTAATTATATAATTTTTTTTTGTAATTCTCCTTTTTAGACAATAAATTATCATTAATGTATAATAATTATGAAAAACAATAATATTTATTTTCTTTTCACAGAAGGTCGATCCCGAGCTGATCTTCACGAAACAAGAGAAGATCGGCAAGGGCTCTTTCGGTGAGGTGTTTAAAGGTGTTGACAATAGAACACAACAAGTTGTTGCCATCAAAATAATTGACCTCGAAGAAGCCGAAGATGAAATTGAAGACATTCAGCAGGAAATTATGGTGCTGTCCCAGTGCGACAGCCCGTATGTTACTAAATATTATGGATCATACTTGAAGGTAGGATTTTTCATTTTTATAGTACCGAAATGCGTAATAATTGTGAAAATCAAAGAACTTATTAGTTTTAAACTATTAATATGTCTTTTAAAGATAATAATAATGTTACTTAGTGAGACATAATGTCGAACTCAAATCACGTAAAATAGAAATATTCCAACCCTGCATCAATCACTGTCCTCGCATGTTTATCAGCTGACAAACGAGGATCACGAGTAATGGGTTCTAGAGCTATTTATTATGTGTTATACTCTAGCTTAAGAAAAACTGTTTTATAAAAAATATATATACATAAAGGGGAAAATATATTTACCAACTGAAATATACTTTTGATGAGAGTTTTTTGTTTTTATAATAATGTTTTCATTCGTATTTTTTTTTTAATATTGGTGAAGATAAATTTTCAACAAGCTACGAACGAACAAATATATAGAAATTATTAATTTCTCAGCACACTTCTAAATGTGTGTCGGGAAATTGACACGACATAGCCCTATTAATCAGAGTCTCATTGCCATTCTAACCTGAAGTGGTAAGGCGTGATTCTATGTGGGCGGATTTCGTGAATGGCTTTGAAAACAATAGTTCACCTATTGTTGCGTAAAACGTTTACTCGCGAGAAAGTCGCCTTGCTTATGATGAAAAACGCCTATGATATTATATATCCCATATTTGTTTGTTGATTGTAGGATTTTGTCGGAAACTGATAACAATAGGAACGATGTTGTTGATAATATCATATGGTTCCTTTGGCCGGATGGCAGGGGTGGCATTTCGCCAGAGCTGACAATAGCGTCTGGTCCACTCGGAAAGTAATGATCGATATTTGCATTTTTATTATTACCGTTATTGTTTGCCGTCCGATTCCATTTAATATGTAATGATTTTCTTGATTATCTATTATTTAAAGCTTACAATGTTTTAAAATAGGTATAAGTGTGCGTAGATAGATTTTCTTGTGTACGTATTTCTAGTAAAGAAGATACATGTCAATTTTGATATGTTATTTCTATTTCAATTGCCTCGAATCATGTTTTAGCTATTGCAATCTTGACACACTTTCGAACGTCGTCGTTATGTGTGCCTTGCAAAATACGATGCAATATATAAACGACTTGCCACTCGAATTTGCAATAAGTATTATTTCGTGCTAAGTTAACAAAGGATTAGGAACACAGATGAGGAACGTATAATCATTTAAAAAATTATTAAATTATACAATGATTTTTGATTCATTATGAAATTGCCGCGCAAATTTACTGACAGTGTCGTTAGAATAAATGTCTGGAAACTTTTAATATTGTTAACTATCGAAATTTATTAACAGTAGTGGTTGAATTATTAAGTATTTTTGCATTAAAAGTCCTACTTAAATATAATTATATATTTTCTTTTACTTAATTATATTTTAGTCAATTACTTTCTTTTATATTTTTTGTTTACTCTAGCTACATGTTCATAAAGTTTTTACAAATAACACAATGACATTCACGATATATTACAGCGGATTCGTCCTCCAAACTATTCATTTATCGTATCAAAACAACGTAAACCTTGACTCATATTAAGTATTCATATATATTTAAATAATGTTAGTTTTTGTTTATACTATGCTGTCCTTCTGTTACGCCTCTGTACGGGCTGATAGATAAAGCACAAATTTATTTATTAACTATAATTAGTACTATTACAATATTATCAAGTATATTTTGTAATAGCCTATAAAATAAAATCTTTCTAAATTTCTTATTATGATTTTAGTCGTCTTTTGATACTAACTTGAACATTGGTCGTTGTCGTTATTTACTGTTTGGGACCTCGCAGTTGTTTTTCTTCTATATAAGTAAATACGTGTAGTACATAAATAAATGTTAATAGTTTTATTAACGAACATCTATAATCATTTTTTAGGTATATGTCGTAAATTTATTGCAAAGTAACAAAACCATTACAAAACAAGCAAAAAGTAAAATGTTCCGAACTATGTTAATGTAACTTAATTAAACGCAATATTATAGCTGTCAGTAGTTTAATTTATTATAGGTACATATAATTATTTCATTATTATTATATACGTTGCATTAGCAATGTTTTTTCCATATTGTATTTAACTTTTAAATTTAAAATACAAAAGTATTTTAAAATGCTATACTAATTAATTTAAAATCATAGTTATTTTTGTAATATATAAAACACTACTAGTTATTAATGCTTTTTTGTGCAATTTATATTTTTCTAACAATTGACAAGTTCCTTATTGTAGCAAGAATACGTGTGAAATTGATAGGTTACATCCGTGTACGTATTGTATCATTTAAATTTAATGGGCCGTTAATCGCGATTTGTTCTCGGTGAAAGTGCGCAAGTGTTGCTTTCGTGCTGTCGGAACGCCCCATGTATTGCAGTTGATTTCGTTGTTACTGGTAAAAAATATTGTGCATTAGACATTGTTTTAATTTTTAACCGACTTCTGTAAGAAAAGGAGGTTATCAATTCAACAGTATTTTTTTTGTCGATATTCTCTAAAATTAACTCCATAATTATATTAAGAAGAGATAGAGTGAAGCAAAAGTTCATGTTACCCACATTTAAATAATATTTTATTTTGACGCTTTTAGCCTCGTATTTATAAACCACTCTTAAGTCTGCGAACGATATTGAGAAGCTATTTTCAATCATAAATTACATATCTATGAATGAAAACGGCATCTCAAGATCGATCTCAGATTTTAGAGCAATTTATAAATACGAGCCTTAAAAATAAATAGATATAAATGCTATTATAACATAATCAATCACGTCACAGTAAGCGTCTTGCTAGAGATTGGATTGTAATAGCGCTAAATATTCTATGCGTTTTGTAATTACATTATTTTAATACTCAAGTAAAAGCAAGAATGACGCAGAACCTTAAGTTTGCGTCATCACGTTGAACAAATTAAAATATGACGTGGCTTTTACCTGACATCGGCTTACTTACGTTTAAGCTCATTTGGGACGTAATTATTAAATTAGCCTAATATAAAATTAACAAATATCTTTTTTTATTGTATATACAAATCCATAGGTACGTGTTGTTTTACGTACCTATTTTATATTATAACCATTTGATTTAACAATTTTAAACCTTAAGTGAAAATAACCGACATTGATATTATAAATGAATAGAATATTCTTTCTTGTAACGATATCATTGTTTTAAAGGAAATACTCCGAAAGCGATTTAAATAAATGGAGCTTTCATATTTATGCTGCAGACGGTGCTAAGTTAGCATTTAACCACCAAAATTTATGGATGCGGATATCGAAACGACCGAGGTGAAGGACGTTTGTGAGTCATCGGGGTTTTTTACTGTTTCTATTTGGGAGATTGGTGTGATTTATAAAATATCTATTAAAGGGAAACATAATTTTCAATACCATGAAATAAGTTATTACCATCGTAGGATTGTATATTTTATTAAACAGTTAACGTTTGTTAGCTTATGTATTGAGCGGCATGCTGGAAGTTCTGTGACGTCAAATGTCTTTCGGAAACTTTTCTGTAAACAAACGTATTAATTATATATCCATTTCTTTAATTTGCTTTGGATGTATTTCCACTATAGGACCATATATTTAGTTAGATTTTAATACTCTCTTTTAATTATTTTCAAGTTACTCTCATATACTATATACTCTTTATCTCTCTCTTTCTTTCTCTCTCTCATATATATTATGAGTATATGTGCTATTTATGTTTAAATCATTTGCACATCTTATTTTTATCTTATTTTTTAACAAGGGTAACGATAAAATTTCAATAAAATCTAGGAATAAAATCCCTATAAAAAATCCGCTGCGATTTAGTGCTTCTCCATATTATCCGTAACAAGAGAAGACTTTCGATCATATAAAAACTATAAAATTTACGTGATTTCAAATGCAGTGAACCCTTAACCTCGACATCATTTGTGGTCAAGGTTCCTATAATTTTGTTTTGATGACATTGGAATAGTTTTGGACACCTACTATGGCATGTTTTTATCTCTCAGGTGAAGCTACTAAAAAAGTTTTAAAATTCCACAATGGTGGATGAATGTCATGTCTATGAGCAAGATCTAAAGGTTTATTAATAACGTTAAAATGATGTGGGTTTGGCTCTGATTTTATATAACTCCTTTAGCTTGCCTGCAATGCGGACCCGCGGGGCTGAACGAAGGTGGGGGTACCCTCGCTGGCTAACTTGGAAGGTCAAGAACATTGGCTATTTGTTTTATTGGCTATCAGCAGCCTTGCTCAGCACAGGAAGAAGTTTGAATTATCGCCTGCATTGCAAACATTTTGGTAAATTAGTAATCTTTAAGATGTTACTAAATTTGCAAAAACATTTTATTTTACATTTTTAAAAGTAGTTAATTTGAATTTCTGATAAAATTATTATAATCAAAACGAAAATAAATTGCAAAATTTTAACTGGCGTCAGTTTGCAGCCGATGACTACCGTCTGTTTTCCTCCATATTCATTCATAAAAAATTGCTTTTGCTTTTTATGTTTATATGTATGCTATCTATTTCATTTCTAATTTGCAAATATCGTTTTGTGAAGAGAAAAATACGAGATTTCCACAGCTTTGCAAAGGAATCTTACGTAGGGCTTCGTTTGTCACGAGTTCGACGGTGACTTGTCATTGTCAGTTATTGGTTAAATTCCCCAGCTTGTTATGATTGATGACGGCGTTAATTTGAGTTTACATTACGAAAAGGTATATATTAAAATATCTGTTGGTTTTCGTTAATTTGTTTTCTGAATATTAGTATAGATTTTGCTCTATTTTTTTATTTTACTGTGACCCAGCCAGGGATTTTTAAAGGTATTGGAAAACGTTGTTTTTTGCAACCATTGCGTTCACTACCTAGATTTAGTGATTGAAAATTCGTATCAGATTTTGCCACGTTTATCAATCAATCAATCAGCTTCACGTTGAATTCCGCACACATCAGGGTAGGCAGAAGGAACCCAGTATTAAAATACTTCATTCCCCACTTCGCGCCGAGTTCTAGATGCATTGCGTGTTAAATGGCGAAACTCTACGCCGCGCTTTTCCTCGACACCAGAGCAAAAAAATGGAAATATAAATTTAAATAAATATTTAATTTCCACGAATGGGAATCAAACTCGCAACCGTTTTAGGAACAATTGTGCCCCTGAGCCATGACTGCCGTCAACGTTTATAATAATTGATAATTTTATAGTAGTTGATAGCAAATAAAACACGAATTATAATCAATCGGAAATATTGGATTAAGATATTGAAATACGAGTTTTTTCTTCGAAAATCTATAATCCTTAATATATTTTGAATCAATTATAATATAGCTAAACGATATCATACTATTTTAATGCTAGTATTCCTGACATTTATTAAAAATAGAAAAACTGAATAATAATTGTTTAAAAACATCAATGTTATATTGAACCGTTATAACACAGGTCTCCAACTTTCTCTTTTGTCCGCAAAAACAGAAATGAATTTAATTATAATAAAATACGACCCCAAGAAACTTGTGTATAATTTATGCTGGAGTATTCTCGATATAGGAGCTGGTGAGGTCCTCTGGGGCGGTTTGTACTCAACGAGAGCGCTTAAAGGTCATGGCCCTAAAATTGAGCACTCGTGCAGTGCTGTTGAGAGGTCACTGAGGACACTTACAAGTTAAATAAATAAAACCGTGTCTACACCGGGGGAATGAATTTACGTTTACTTCTATAGTCATCGATTTATAACAATTCCTATATATTATTATCTACTTTAGTTATTTATATTAAAACATAATTTTCTTTAAATAATTCTAATTGTCTCGTTTTCTATTTTCAAGCAAGAGTTTGTAAAATAATTTAATTCTTCTATGAAAATATTTCAATATTTACTTAATTAAATTTATAAAGTTTATTTGTAACCATGTGTAGATAATTAAATACGCTTGTACAACGTAATATACCAACAGCTAATATATTAGACGTGTTCATTTGGTGAATTTATATTCATCACTGACACGAGGCAAGATGAATAGTTGAGCAGGATATTTTACGTACTTGTGAACTACCTGTTAGTAAATAATAAATGTACAGAAATACCAAATAATAATATAAGAGAGTTTCGATAGGTGTGTTCCTAAAATGTTTATATTTTTAGTTTTTATATTTGAGTTTTGCTATTATTATTGATATATTGAAATGATTAATATAAGTAAATGCATATAATTTTTCATTCTCTCGAGTGAGAATCAAACCCACAACCGTCACATTTATAGTCACATTATGCGCTTATGCCACTGTGCAATACTCCGTTACTTCAATATCATGAATTTTAACAAAAGTGAAACTATAAATATTTGCTGATGTGAGCCGAAAATACTGAATGCATGTTTCGTTAATAAAACATTGGGCAATCCATACAGTGGCCTACTTTATTGTATCGGAATATGACGAGACCGGCACTCTGTATTTTGAGGACAAACTGTCATATTATAACTCTAAACCTGCACGTTTAAAGGATGGGAAGTATCGTAGTCATATTTTAGCTGTTAACCTGCACGTTTAAGTTATGAGAAGTATCGTAGTAATAATATAGTATCAAAAGATGAAGGAACGGTCATTTGCCTGCTCGGTGATCGCACGAGTTGATATGCGCGTCTCGCTTGTCATACCTCAGGGCATACTTAGATGTAAATTGCACTTTGGAGTATAGTAAGTAATAGGCGAGGTCGCTTTTTTTAATGTTTTCTTTTTATGTGGAAGATTTTAAATTAAATTTATCTCGTAGGAACAACATTTTATAATGTTTTTATTACTGATTTTACTATAATATTATGTTATTTGCTGGTAATATATTACGTGACTTATTTATTATGAATAAATTAACAATATCATATGGACCGCATATTAGATATATATAGATTCATCACATGCATAGATTGAAAACTTCTCGGCCATTTTGCGAAAAAAAAAACGTTCACGTTTTTGGCTTAAATTTTACTTAAAAGGCCTCGGCCACACGTGATATTGAAGCAGGATTAAGATAAGCTGCTAAGAGTAGCGCTGTGTGAAAGAACCTTAGTACAGGTCCGAAGTCGGTTTAACTTAGGTCACGTGGGTCGAGCAGCGGTTAATCTCATTAGAAGACATGGCGAGGCTTCCTTAATAACTTAAACGTTGCAGCTTCTAATTCCGGACTTTGATGAGTTGATGAAGAATCATATTATGAAATATATTGTCATAACAAGAATCATACAACATTTTAAAATCTTTAAATTACTATTTAAAATATTAAACGGACTTTGACTTATTATTGAAAAAAACGTAATGAAAAAATATCTTTAGTACCTATTTTGTTCCCTAGAGAGATCTTTTTCTTGTTCTCCTTCTTTTATGTTCATTAATATTAATTAAATGAGACTATTTGAATCTAAAAAATCCACATCAATATGGTATTGTAGTGGTCATATAAAATTAATATTGTGAAAAGTGAAATCGAATAAATTGTTCTATTAATAAAAAAACCATGAATATATATAATGATGCAACTATTGGCTTTAGGCCCAATTGAATAACACGACATGGCTGCCTGCATATTGACTAAATTGAAAGTAATTCTATAAGCGTAAATTAACGTTAACTCAATAACGACGAGCCTTCGACCGGCCAGGTTTAACCTGTAAACTGAGGTTATGTACAGATGAAACTGGACTCCCTGCCTATTAGACTAATGCATTGTATTGTCTAAGTACGTTCGCTTTGTAGATCAACTATGTTACGTTTTATCATTATTAAATAACAAGTAATATGAAATTCGAACTCAAATTTGAACGTGAAAATTCATTAAAAAATATTATATACTTTTGTTATATTTAAATAAGTAACTTTACTTTTTTAAAATTTTTAACAGATACTAAATTTGTTTTTACTAAATATATTAATTCATGATACATGTTTCATTTAATAGAGGTTACTTATCTATCACTAAAACATTTTTAAAATATAAATATGAATAATATAATAATAAAATATAAAATATTACTTCTATATTTTGCTACAATAACAAATAAAGATAATATCAACTATCAATACGTCCATAGTTTTTGCACTACATTCAATGAAACATACCTTCATATACGTTGCAATATTCTCACGGAGCTATAAGTTACATACATACATATGTCGATGCTGTATCGAATATGTATGGTTTATGGGAACGGTTACACCATCTTGTTTTGTTTTGTGAAACGAATCAGGTCGTTATCCTTAGGCGACCTTGCGGCTGTTATAAATTCAGTAAATTGACCGTTGCGCTGGAGGAGCGCATGCGTCACTCTGGCTATAAGGCTGATGATCTCTAGTGCCTGTAGATAAAAGATGGTATTTTTTACTTGTTCTGTTATTTCTTCTTTATAATGAAAATGTTTAGTTTATATTTTTATAGTTTTATTATGTTTTTGTTTCAATTAAGTATTAATTTAACTGGTGGAAGTTACCGTAAATTCACATTTATTTATCTTTCTTGTAAATTGTAATCGGAATTGTATATGAATGTTCGCCGACGCCGGACGGCAGTCAATGCGAGAGAACCGGATCCCTCCGCGCTTCTATAGTAACTCGATGTAATTCCACTTGTGCTGATACTAGTTTTTACAGCTACAACTGTAACTTGGATATGTACACATTACCTCACGACCGCCTCAACCGGTCTCAAGGTAGGTCTATTATTTATAGTATTTAATTCCTTCATTATAATTTTTTTATCTATATAGTAAATATTTCGTTTTCTGTATAACATATTCGGTTTATTTTCTTTATTGCTCTGTTGGTATTTATTAGAGATTTTTAATACATTTTTTCTCCGACTATTAAAAATATCTTAATAAAATATACTTTTAACTTTGTTTTTTACACTCGATAAATCCCAGTGCTTCGAAAATTCCTATTACATTTTTGTCCCCCTTTGACTGTTCGGGCAGGTGATTGGAAGGCGATGAACGTTCGTCCGTTTCAAGAGCGAGATAAATTCCGGGCACAGCTGATTCTTAGAGAAAATTGAAATTGGTATCCCTAACGTGTAGCCGACACCCTCATATCTGCTAGAAATTGAATTAAAAACTTTAAAGACTTATTAAATATTGGAATAGTTATATGGAAATTTCATTCAAAAAAACACTTAAAGTACAGAATTTAACTAGGTCAGCATGGAAACGTCATTAATACGGGACAGCAGGCAATTAGGCCAGACCAATAAAAGATCGCCATTAACGAACACAGGTCGTTTCTCCGCGCCTCGTGAACAGACCGCCGAAGTTTTTTACTTTACGATTATAGTATAATTATATTTATTCAAGACACTGGACTGGATTGAAACTGTGACCTCTATTAACTTTGATGTTGGGAAACGATTTGACCATTCTCGTTATATAAGTTGCATTAATTATTACTCATTATTCATTATTACTTATTATTCATGAACCTGTTTCCTTATTTTGGCCAGTCGTGGCGCAAAAGCAAAAGCGTGCAAATGTACGCGACAAGTTATGGGTTCAATTCTCACTCGAGGAAATGAATGTTTAATACTTTTATTTCTCGTTCCCCCACTTAACATGCAATGCCTCTAGAATTCAGCAAAAAGTGGAGAACGGAAGTATCTTAATGGAAAAGGAATGTCTTAACAGTAGTTTCCCAGGTTCCCTCTGCCTCCTCTGCTATGTGCAGAATACAGCGTAAATATAAAAAAATATATTTCATAATTAAAATTATGCTTCTGTATTCTGAAATTAAACATGGCTTCGTGTGAGTGGACGAGGCCGTTGTCACCATCGCCGATGTAGTTAAGTGGTCATACTCATAGTTACCAACACAAAGGCCACTCTCACCGCTTTGTTCCACATCTTTGTATGACTCAAGAAAGGCAGTATGAAAAACAATCTTCATTTCTATTACGTACGATATTTACTTAAGCGGAATATTTATATTTACTAGGTATTCTTTATTTTATAGCCAGTTCGAGCCAGCCGGTATCGAATTAAACTAAAAGGCTCTTCCTCATTGATGAGATAAGACGGAAGTAATCCATTGTCATCGTGCCCCACCGTCGTATGGGGTCTGCGGCTGTTATCGCTGATGTGTGGATTGAGTGTCTCATGGAGTATATTCACTTAAGTCATTATTTGTTTTGACACGTGAGAAACTTCAATAATGTATTTTGCTGTTTAGCACATGGATATAATGAAGAGGGGAGTGTCGTAACACTAGGTTCCCACTGCCTACCCTACCCTAAAAAATGACATGGATATATTGTGAACACTATATTAATCACATCAGTACAAGTTTGGTTAATAATTTCTAAATTTAAATTGAGTTGAGCTCTAAGTTACGTGCCCGTGACGATGTTCATCGTCTTCAGTATGAATGTGTAAGCTAAATTCCATCTTGGGTTTGTTAATATTCCATACCGTGATATGTGATTACACAGAATTCTTAAATAGGCTATGTAATGTCTAACACACTTCGATATGTAACAATTACGTAAGTTATTCAACAAAATTATGAATTACTTTTTATGTTTTATATTGAGTTTATAAGAGAATTGCAAAATACTGAGTAACATTTCGTATGTTCGTATATTATGTAGGTACATTTTATTATACATCCAAATACAAATATGAATACATTTGAGCTCGGAGCAGTGTCTTAGGCTTGCGACCTCAGACACAGGCTTCAGGGTCTTCACAATGGACTAACACTCTCCTTTCGCTCACTGCATTTTTGTGTTTATTGTCCAGCCCAATATAGCAAATTATTTCAAAGTAAATAAACACCGCCTTTTATACATTTTTTAACAAACATGGCTTTTAATAAAATTATTTGACTTTGCTATAGAATATTACAGATAAGTAAGACACAGCATATTATCGGTATAATAACTAGTTAACATATTAATTGTCTTATAAATATAAGTCAATATTCTCATTAGCATATAATAATGCCCTTTAATAGTTTTTACAATTTCCCTATCTACATTTCACCCATGTCACCCAGAGTCAACGACCGACCGCTTGCACGGCTGACCGGGGCCGCGAACTGATTGTTGAACCAATAAGCGATTTGCATGCGTTTGCGCTTACATTGGAACCATTTGGTGCCATTTATTCTGTTAATATGTGTTGGCAATTAGTAGTTACGTTATTTTGTGTTAACTGGTTGCATTTTTTTTTATCAAAGATACGCGGGATTTTTTTTTAATTTATGGTTCGTGTGTGATAATTTATCATAACGTATAATTAAATAAACATTTTAAAACGACAATATGATTAAATGATTATATTTTAAGTAGTTTTTCTTTCTTGCTACTTATGAAAGTTTATTTAGGTTTTAAGGGCAACTTTCTACATCAAAAAGGTTTAATGTTTTTATACTTATTGTGGTAAAAGTTTGTGACGATATTTCCAATAAGTAATCAAATTAAAATTGCACTGTAAAGATTGAAAAAAAAACTGAAAATGTTCGATGTAAATGTATTATACAAATACCAAATGAGCTATACCACAAGGGCCATAATAGAAGTCAGTCAATCTTTACTTACCGAAGTGCCTCGCCATCCCAATGGCAGATATTCATTTGTGATTCTATCCAATAACAAAGGCAAACGAAACAGATTGGACGCCTGATGGAATTTGGCTTCCTTTCCCCTCAGCGACTTATGGCGTCATGAGGGTTTATATAAGGCTTAACTTCCACTAATAAAACTTAAGTTACATTGGCACGGTAAACATTCGTAGAAATTCTTATGTTAATCAAATTGCTAAATTACTATCGACATTTTTTTTTAATTATGTAGTTTTTTTTAGAAAACAACTTGTAAACAAGCAACTTATCATTATAAATGTTTTATGGTATTATAAGAGATTACGTACACTTAGTGGTTATTAATCTTTGTCTATAATTACTTTAGATATGCCCATTGCTGTATTTTGTAATGGATGTCTTGAATGATATATTTTATTATCAAATCACTCCTTACCATAATTGTAGCTTAAAATATACTTTGTAATATATCAATTATTTTGAATAATGGCCTACTTGAGATGTTTCTGTTTTCTCTTGAAACGACTTATGCAATTACATGTAAATTAAATTTGAATGAACTTAAATAATAAACCGCCTGTTCGTTTTCGTAACGAATATCTCGCTAAAGCTTCCGAATATGGTGGCAAAAAATACCGGTAATCACAATTACTTCCAATTTGACCGTTTTCATATTTCTCATTAGGCGCGCAAAAGCCTGTATTTAATCGAATCTGTGTCGCGTTCCACTTGGGAGAGCCATAATTTTTTTTTGTTATCCTACTTTTCTTTTATGTTATTATCAGCAATAACACAAATTTAGTCGGGTTTTATGACAAAATAGGTTTTACGATTTGTGTGACGGAATATAATATACTCTCTGTCCTTAAATTTGCACCTGGTCCTTGCAATTTAGAAAGAAAATCTAGTCTTTAAATATAAACGTTATCTACCTTGAGTGGTATTTCTATTGACAACCAGCACATGTAGCCAGTCACGTCCCAAATGCGTCACCACGGCATCAGTGACCTACGTAAACATAACCCTGCCTGCTTGTTATATATTTTTTTGTTAAAATGTATGGCATTTTAGTAAACGCGTCAGATTCTGGGTTCGATTCTCACTCGAGGAAATATTTAATATTAGTATTTCTTCGTTCTGGTCTGGCATATAGTATGAAGTTGAAAAAAAAAACCATTTACACATCATTATTTTGACTAAAATAGGTACTTTAAAAACATTCATAATATTTCTGAAAATCAGCAATTGGGAATTATGTTGGATAGAGTTTCTTTATTGAATAATAATATTAAGCTTTTAGTTAAAAAAGTACATATTATTCTATTTTACTGAACATTTATTAGAAAATACCATATTCGTATTATGTTGTTTAGTTAACGTCTCGACTGAACGGTGACACGATTGGAGAATAGAGATGCATATGACATCGAAATGTGAAAATCAATTAGTGGTGTGTCATCGCCAGTGATGCATTACCACATATTTCTGTGATTTGTTTACGGTATGGCGTTACCATTGCTTATAATATTTTATATCAAACAATATCAATAATTCTTATATTTTTTATTTATAATTTCTTCGTATTCTTTGTTATTATTATTGTGTTCGTAAAGGAAAAATAAAATATTTCTGTACATTATTAATAAACATTTAACTATATTATATAAAGGTAAATGACATGAAAGTGACATGACACACAGTTTATTAGGTTACCCAAGTACCTATAATATATAGTGCGTAGTTTATCTATATTGATAAATTAAGGCTATGAGATAGTACTAAGTAATTATTTGACACAAAGAAGACGAATGAAGCAGAGATAATTATTATTGACAAATGTGACGTTTAATATTAGACGAACACCATGTTTTTCTCGGTACCTTATTTTTATACAAAAAAAGTGTTATTTGTCTCTATAAATATAGATTTTTAATAATTTAATAAGGATATCAAACACTTGTAAAGGATTGAACGTAATGATGCAACGTGCACATGTATACGAGCATTTCTCATGATATTGACAACATGTCGGTATTGTTTTCACCCGCATCGATTGATCTGAAGCACTAGAGTGCTACACAATGCTATTTAACCCAAATACGACGCGGGCGGTTGATCGTACTGTGAGTTGTGACTCATGGATAAAGGGCTGCCCTATGTAATATTACCTTATAAGAATTACCTATAAATAAAGTGAAATAAATTTATATAAATAATTATGCTTAAATAATTTTTGTACTGGCTTCTCTCACGTTTCTAAATTATAGAACTCCAAGGATAGAAGAGTCCCTCAATCCCTTTATAACGCAAAACATCTCAAAGATTATTTCTTGTGGACGAGGATGATTAGATAAAAAGTATGTTATATTTATCTATCCTGAATAAGGAGAAAATCTTCTTCCGGAGTCTTTTCTTATTACACTAAATGATGCCTTCAATGCATGCCATTTACCCAACCGCTGTACTGAACTGTAGTATTTGGCAAATATTGGTTAAAATTTTCCACACGAAACAGGTTATTCATTAGAATAAGTCATTACAGTTGTCTCATTGTTTATTAGAATTAAACCAGTTGCGCAAGTTCAGATTAATTTTAGTGAAATATATAGAATGCATCCAAAAAAAATTGTGGCTTTTTCTTATCTTATATTTTAAATGAATAAATATTATAATTA
Organism: Heliconius cydno galanthus; assembly: GCA_036379175.1. NCBI lineage: Eukaryota > Metazoa > Arthropoda > Insecta > Lepidoptera > Nymphalidae > Heliconius > Heliconius cydno. The sequence continues at coordinate 469,900 of JAKRZM010000941.1, read as the reverse complement.
TTCGGTGGTCGTATGCACAGGACATTTGTAAGAAATAATATAACGGGTTATTGTTCATATATCGTCATGTAAATAACACTTAAGAAATATTTTAGCTAATGTCATTTCAAATTAGCAATGTGAAGCATATTTGTTAGATATTTTAGTCGTGTTGCATCTATAATATTATCATATTATACTAGTGCCCGTCGAACCCGATGGTAGAATGACCTCAGTGTCAACCACCCCCGAGATTAGGTCTTCGATCTCACGTACGCATAAAACAATGCCTTTCTATTCCCTAGCAGAATGAGTCGCGTTCTGAGTTGAATTCTCCACTGATCGATGGAGATGACGCATAGGCGCCTGTGTCCGCATACAGCACTATCACTATCAAAACCTCGGCAATATTATATCGGGCTTATCAATATCACGAGTAACTCAATATTGAGATTATTTATTGATTTATTAAGTGTAAATGTGAGGCCAGTCGTGGTTCAGGAGTGTGTGACAGGTTGTGTGTTCCATCCCAACTCGAGGAAATGAAATGTTTAATATTTTCATTTCTTTGCTCTGGTGTAGAGGCAAAGCACGGTGTTCAGTTCCGCCACTTAATATGCAAAGCCTCCAAAATTCGGCGAAAAGTGAAGAGCGGAGTGAACTTAGCGCTAGGCTCCCTCTGCCTCTGCTGTGGAATAAATGGTGAAGCTGAAAAAAAAATGTTAACGTATTTTCCGCAGCATAATTACGTTGGTCGATATACGTACTTATCGACGTTTGATTAGACGCTAAATAACGCTTGCTAAATATATCTTGACCTTTTCCGCAAAGCCGGCGATGCTCGCTTCTATAATTAGTGACGCGTGCGGATGAATTTATTTACGAAGGGATGCGATGTCGGCTCCTGGCACGGCCTCGCGACCTATATTGTTTATATGTATCGAGAAAAATACCCCGCTCGAGAAAAATACCCCACGTATAGAAACAAGACGCGTACATGACAAGTATGCAAATAATTAAAATTGTTTTTTTTTTCTTTTTGTCTGTGTAGTGTAGGGATAGGTTAATATATGTTCCCAGGTTCCATGTCTAGCCTACCCTGCTATGTGCGGAATACAGCGTGAAGCTATATTTAAATTCGTCCAATTGTTAATATCGTTTTAAAATGATTCAATATATATGCTTCAAAGCTTCTGCGAATAATTTATTTTGGACCATCTACGACGCCAATTTTCAATATTGACTAGTTAAATAATTTTCAATGAAATGATTAACGGTCCCTATAGAATATTGACATAATATCTTAATTGTCTGCCTAATTGCATTAATAAATCACCCCAAATGGACCAATTGAGACCATTTGAGAATTAATTGTATAGCAAATATTGTTTTCTGTACAATTGAAGCTGGTTAGAATTCTCATAGGTTATATATTGTCGCAATTATCCGCTTTGGTGAGTTGTATAGCGCGTGCCTCGCTGCAGTGCGGGCGTAGAATCTATTGTACTTCGATGAGAACAGTTCCGGTGCTAATTCAAGGACAGTTCTCCATTGTCCCGTTGCGATACAAACCTCTGGTGTGTTGCGCCATCCTGTATCCAGAATTATCTTGTTTATTTGCTTTAGGTTGTAAGTTATGTTTGTTTGTGTGGCACAGTTTTAGTTTACGTCGAAATTATATTATTATGTCAAAGCAATTTGTATTTATCGTAATGATGACACGAAATAATGTCATGCAATACGGCAATTTTGACATGTTTTTATTATTATTAGAGAGACATTAGTTACTATGATTTTAGAAATTTGTGTGTAAACTAACTCTAATTTGATGTATGATGAAAATAATAGTAAATAAAATATTAACAAAACTTTTAAGATAACCGTTCTAATCAATAGTGAATCCTCTTATAGTGTTGATTAAGGCTCTTCACTATTAAATTTTTAACTAAAACGAATATCACTCAGTACTAATACCTCGATTTTAGCACAGTAAAAGTTACTTTCAAAGAACAATCGTAGAGTTGTACCCCTTAGAAACGTATAGGTACCAAAGAACAAGTTGTACCAAAGAAGAAGTTTATCTCTTTGAGAGTTTTTTTATAATAATTATGAGTTGAATATAATTCGTCCTAGATAGTGTTTAAAACAATATTATGCTCGTCAGATGGCAATAGACCATACATTTGAAATGTCTCTTAATCGTCGTCGATAATTGTATAGATAAGATATTATAGGTTATAATAAGATAGAAAAGAAAAGAAAACAATATAATATCTTTTGATCTATATTTGAACTTTGTTTGAACTCGGCCACTACCTAAGGTCCTCTTTGATTTTGGTTCTAACACTTATTCAATTTGCACTATATACATGTTGTACTTCTGTCATTTTTAATTAGCCACAACATTAAAACATAAAAAATACCTAAACAAATATTATAAAAATAAAAATTGTTTAATAGAAAATCTTATCACACTATAAGTTGCCTAATATTTAAGATAAAAAAGATAGTATCTTATCGCAAGAAACAAAGGAATGTAGTTTTATCATACCAAAGATTTTCCATTTTTAGCAACTATTATCTGATTAAATTGTATATATGCGTTCTTCACGTTTTTAATATTTACTCTATTATATTATTATTTTGCCTAGGCATATGTTTTATTAACTTAAATTACAAAACGATAAGTTTGTAAGTTCCTTAAAATTTCTTTGCCCCGAAGTATGAAGTATTTAAATTATAAAAACAAGTATCGGATCGATGATTTCAAAATTAAAGTACATACTAGTAAATGTGATTCGAGGTCTATTAAATGTAAATTTCGTGAAAAAGGTGTCAATTATACCAGCAGGGAATCGAATTTTAATTGAATTTAAATTGCTTTGTTTGTGTTATAAAATGAAAACGTAAATAATTTATACACTTAATTTAAGATGCGATGTCGCAATCGCCATTTTCGTAACATATTTTTTTATAACATTTAATTCGCGTTGGTACTTAGGGAATATTCATTCTATGTATTTTGTCTCAAAGAGGTATACCTATATCGCAGAAAGGTATTCGACTTGCAATAGTAGATGTAAAAAGCATATAGCAAGAAATATTCTAACGAATATTTTAAAATTTATTAGATACAACTTCTAATCGTTTCTTCAAAATCTTTAGAAAATAGGAAACGTTCTTTTCGGATTTACTATTTATTTCATGTCGTTATTTATAGAGTAAATTATCCTCTGTAGTTCTTTACTAATGGCAAAAGTTGTTGTAAAAGATCTGACGTAGGAACGGCATTCATTACAAAGATATTTGACTGGGAAAATAGTTTAAAGTTTTACTCGGAACATTGATAAATGTTTCTGTCTGCTAATGCTCTTCTAGAGTTTAAACTCAAAAGTCTTTGTTTTTGTTTATGGTATTGTTTATATAATAAATTATGATTAATATAATTTTTCAATATTTAAAAAATAGACACNCTTAATTGTCTGCCTAATTGCATTAATAAATCACCCCAAATGGACCAATTGAGACCATTTGAGAATTAATTGTATAGCAAATATTGTTTTCTGTACAATTGAAGCTGGTTAGAATTCTCATAGGTTATATATTGTCGTAATTATTCGCTTTGGTGAGTTGTATAGCGCGTGCCTCGCTGCAGTGCGGGCGTAGAATCTATTGTACTTCGATGAGAATAGTTCCGGTGCTAATTCAAGGACAGTTCTCCATTGTCCCGTTGCGATACAAACCTCTGGTGTGTTGCGCCATCCTGTTGTATCCAGAATTATCTTGTTTATTTGCTTTAGGTTGTAAGTTATGTTTGTTTGAGTGGCACAGTTTTTGTTTACGTCGAAATTATATTATTATGTCAAAGCAATTTGTATTTATCGTAATGATGACACGAAATCATGTCATGCAATACGGCAATTTTGACATGTTTTTATTATTATTAGAGAGACATTAGTTACTATGATTTTCGAAATTTGTGTATAAACTAACTCTAATTTGACGTATGATTTTCATAATAGTAAAATATTAAAAAACCATTCAATATAGATTAGAAAAACATAAAGTGATGTAAGGAAATAAAAATTAATTACTACATATCACACTTCGCAGCATTGCAAGAAAAATGGTTTCTGGTTCTAGAGTCAACATTTAAACACCCCCTTATAGTGATGATTAAGGCTTTGCACTATTAAACTTTTAACTAAAACGAATATCACTCAGTACTAATACGCCGATTCTAGCACAGTAAAAGTTACTTTCAAAGAACAATCGTAGAGTTGTACCCCTATCTACCGTTGGTACCTAACCAAAGAACAAGTTATACCAAAGAAGAAATTTATCTCTTTGAGAGTTTTTTTTATAATAATTATGAGTTGAATATAATTCGTCCTAAATAGTGCTTAAAACAATATTGTGCTCGTCAGATGGCAATAGAGCCTACCTTTGAAATAATTGTATAGATAAGATATTATAGGTTATAATAAGATAGAAAAGAAAACAATATAATATCTTTTGATCTATATCCTCTAACTTTGTTTGAATTTGGCCACTAACGTCCTCTTTGATTTTGGTTCTAAGGCTTATTCAATTTACACTAAAGACATGTTGCACTTCTGTCATTTTTAATTAGCCACAACATTAAAACAAAAAAAATACCTAAACAAATATTATAAAGATAAAAATTGTAGCCATTTAAAAGTTTAATAGAAAATCTTATCACACTATAAGTTGCCTAATATTTAAGATAAAAAAGATAATATCTTATCGCAAGAAACAAAGGAATGTAGTTTTATCATAACAAAGATTTTCCATTTTTAGCAACTATTATCTGATTATATTGTATATATGCGTTCTTCACGTTTTTATTATTTACTCTATTATATTATTATTTTACCTAGGCATAGATATGTTTTATTAACTTAAATTACAAAACGATAAGTAAGTTCCTTAAAATTTCTTTGCCCCGAAGTATGTAGTATTTAAATTATAATAATAAGTACTGGTTCTATGATTTCAAAATTAAACTACATACTAGTAAATGTGATTCGAGGTCTATTAAATGTAAATTTCGTGAAAAAGGTGTCAATTATACCAGCAGGGAATCGAATTTTAATTGAATTTAAATTGCTTTGTTTGTGTTATAAAATGAAAACGTAAATAATTTATACACTTAATTTAAGATGCGATGTCGCAATCGCCATTTTCGTAACATATTTTTTTATAACATTTAATTCGCGTTGGTACTTAGGGAATATTCATTCTATGTATTTTGTCTCAAAGAGGTATACCTATATCGCAGAAAGGTATTCGACTTGCAATAGTAGATGTAAAAAGCATATAGCAAGAAATATTCTAACGAATATTTTAAAATTTATTAGATACAACTTCTAATCGTTTCTTCAAAATCTTTAGAAAATAGGAAACGTTCTTTTCGGATTTACTATTTATTTCATGTCGTTATTTATAGAGTAAATTATCCTCTGTAGTTCTTTACTAATGGCAAAAGTTGTTGTAAAAGATCTGACGTAGGAACGGCATTCATTACAAAGATATTTGACTGGGAAAATAGTTTAAAGTTTTACTCGGAACATTGATAAATGTTTCTGTCTGCTAATGCTCTTCTAGAGTTTAAACTCAAAAGTCTTTGTTTTTGTTTATGGTATTGTTTATATAATAAATTATGATTAATATAATTTTTCAATATTTAAAAAATAGACACGTAAAATAAATGGTTGTTTTTTAATTATATTTATTTTATTAAAATCACAATTATTTAATTGGGACTGTGTGGGACTGTACATGTTATTATAATTGGTCGTTTTATTATATTTCCTTAGGCTTACTCGACGTCAAGCCACCTTTGTATTAACTCTCTGAAAACTGATTTATAATGCCTCGCTTGGCTTACACTTTACAACAAGAGTCATTAAGGGCGTTTATTTAGTGACTTAATGTTATAATAATTATTAGTTAGATTTTGTTTTAAGTAAGTCTATTGTGCCATTCTGTTTAAATATCTGACTGTTCACGCTCTGGTTATGAGGATTCGATCTCCTTTGGAACGGTGTGCTGTGTGCGGGATACAGCTGAAGCTAAAAATAAAATTTATTTTATGATATTAGAAGGAAAGTGAGGTATGGAGTGTTTTAACACATAAATTCAGTTTACTTTTTGCGAGAGAAGCGTAAAGCTATGCTACACCTGCATTTCGTTATTGTTGCAATGTTATAAATATATTGTGTTATTGAGTAATATGTCTAAACGTTGTTTTATTTTTTCCAGGTAATTAAAGCGACTTCACAAAACTTAAACGTTTCAAGGTTTGTAACGCAATTCGTGTTTGTATTGTACGCGACCACTTGTATAAATATTTTTTTAATACAATTTAACGTTTACGCTTACAGACGATGTTATGATTGCATGTTATTATAGTCTATATAAATATACGACATACCTCTACGTTTTTTAATATTATATTTATATAAAAAAGCTAAAGGTTTTGCCTTAGTGCTCGTGTCGCGGCAAAGCTATTTTTAGTTTTCAATCAATTATTTTATAGTTTATTTCTTAGACACTTATCTTGAAAAAAACATTATGTAAAAAGCAACGCAAAAAGATTGTAGAGGATCAGCTAGTATCTATCTTTATAATAAAGTGAAGTAGTAATAGAAGTGGTGCTTATGCTATGTAGGTATGTATGAAAATCAATTAATTCTTTTTTCCTCATTGAATTCATAACTAACAAGAGATGCTAATTAATAAACTTGTAATATTATTTATTTAAAATAAGTATTAATATTAGTTCCTTTGTAACTTTTTTATAAACTCGGCAATATTTTTTACAAACTTTAATAACTCCTCCATATCCTTTAATAGGAGACTCAGTGGCCTGCAGGCGTTTCGTTCCACAGTTAAGGATGCGACTAAAGTAGCTGTAGTTTGTTTGCTCCAAAGTAAGGTAGAAAAATTAAATTATAATGGTCCGTAAACTCGATCTTAGTTTAATGGACTTAGCTGTAATAAGAGAAGTATAATTTGAATGCCAAGGTTACATTAATAGTTCTGTTAAGTAAATATGGGTTTATATTAATATTTTATATATAAAGTATTTTAGGAAATGTATCATTTTAGCGCAAATTTCATTCCAAAATTATTAAATTTTATGCCGTATAAACAAACTGCATGTAGGTTAATTTGTTTATATGTATATTCTAGGATAATCACCAAACAATTGTATTAATTTGACTTCACGTTCTGAATTAACAATATTTTATTTTTTTTGGAAACAATTTAAAGATTAATTGGATGAAATCCTTTCAAGGAAAATGTAAACGATAGACTTATTTACTTTGCACTATGCTAAGTGCAATAAAAATATAGCTATGTATGTTTAATAAAGTAGCAACTTACTATTCCAGCAACGATTTTAACATATATTTACCTGCTGTAAATATAAAAATTAGTTGAATGTTACTCTATGGCCTATTACTGGAAGAACTAAATTTTCGATATATAGACGAAATCAAAATACTCTAATACTTACTTTATATGTAGGTATAGTTCAACAAATTATACATAACATGTTCTGAATGCAGCGAGCGATACCGTCCGTTATGTTGCGGTCGCACGCGATACTCGCGCGAACTCGGAAACATAATACTAGTGTTGTTAGATTTCTCTTCACGCTATTTCCCTTGCGGAATAGGAGCGAGCCATTAACGAACAAAGAACTTTGGGTCAGACTACAAGTTTCGAGTTTCAACTATGTTATTCCCATTAATATACTGTAGGTTTGAATAATATCCATTTGGAAAGGAGTATACCTGATATTTTAGTTTCATAAACTTGTTTATTACCGAATTGGATATTTAATCCGAGAACCGCCGTAGTGCAGAGGAAATCCTCGCTCTTCATGCCTTAAGATTTCGGCGAAAAATGGAGAACGGAGTGTACTGACACATGGGAACATGTGCGGGATTCAACGTGCAGATAAAAAATATAATTATTACTACTAATACTTTCAAAAAGAACTTCAGTTTAAGACTCGCCCAAAGTAAATTACTAACATTAATTTATGTTATAAAAAGAAGATAAATCTTTTATTAAAGTAATAATGTGACAAAAACATTGAATCACATTTTATTTGGTATAAAATCCGGCAGTCCTGTATTTAACGTCGTCGTCTGGTAAAGAAATGTGNTCAAAATATTCATATCGGACGTAATGATGGTGGATTTACTACCAATATCATAATAAACCATATCCATCGTTGGCGTACTCTCATAAATAGATATCTGGGTTATCTTATGCTGAAGTGGCGTGTGTAGATACTCAAGGTTTCTTATACATTACTGCGTTTTATTGCAAAATAAATATGGATTCTTGATATAGCAAAACGGGTAAAATACCTTCATTATATGGTTCTTTCTTTTTTTAATTTTCCTGTTAAATCTTTTTATGTTTTGTTGTTAATATTTTATAATTCTTCGTTAGTTAGAGTCCTTTTTTAATGTTGCCTACAAGAACTATGTGAGTTTATTTACGGTGTTATACCTCCTATTGAGAAATGTACCTATATTAACAAATGTAACGTTGCCAAAATGTAAAATGTCTTGTTGGTGGTTTGCTCCCTTTTATTTGTTAATAAACTGGAAATTATTTACGTTATGGTGATCGAAAGACGATAAAACGACCATTTAAGTCGTTATTTTAGCTGTGACACCGAATTTAAGTTAACTTAAAAATAAACGATCCGTCTGTTTATTTCGTTTGTCATCTCTTAAACTTCTTATAGCTAGTCAAGTTGTGTCTGAATTTCTCGTGAATTTTATCCTTTACAAAGTCAAGTGAGCACCGCCATTAAAGTTTTTATTCTTCACAAAGATGCAACGACATCGTCTGTTCAAAACTTGAGGCTAATGTAGCGAACGACATTGTTGGCATCATATTATCTGTTTTGCTTTATTTTTATGAAATTTAATTCTGACTTTATTCTTATAGTTAAATATGTATATGAAAATATAATGGATCGCAAAACAGCTTGTCATGATAGCAGCTTATTAGTTTATGTTTGGCCCTAAGGCATGTTATTTTTTTAACAACAACTTTTAAAGCGCGTCTGTCTCCACCTCAAAGGCCGGCAACGCACTCCTCTGGTGCTGCACGGGGTCGTTGGCGGCGGTGATCATCATCAGGTGACCCGAACGCTCGTTTGCCTTGTCCTTTTTTCATAAAAAAAAATGTTTTTAATGATATTACTATTAGTAATAAATATAATATCTACATATTAAGTAGGCAATAGAAATGAGTTAGTATAAGTAATACATGGAATGTATTATAAGAATTGTCCATTTACAGTTTCCACTATGCGATGGAAAGCTTCAAGGATCCTCACACGGATTTTATGGGATGGTACTGGCGGTTTTATGGCTGCACGCAAAGTGCCCTCGAAATGTTCGATCGAAATCTGCAACTCACATTTATAGCTTTGCAGTCAAATTTTATTAGACCAATAAAATACTTTTGTAGATTCAAAGTGTATGTTCACTTCAAAGTGTATGTATACATTGCTATAATATAGGCTCTTTATTCTATTTCTTAGTTACTCTTTTGCCATTAGATTTTTTTTTCATAGGTTATATCTATAAATAAAATAAATCAGGTTCACTCCGCAGTGGAAACCTAGTGTTAAAACACTCCGTCCCCCATATAGAATATAACACAACCACTATGCCTACTATATATTTATAAGTATTCCCCAGTGTTGCTCGTTGTTTATACGTTGAATACATATAATATTCTAGAGCAGCTCTTTACGTGACCGTTAGGCAAATAGAAGTCATGAAAAAGCTCTTAACGCCCTCCCCCAAGGAATTAACTTTTAACGTGTATTTACGCAACGTAAGAAACTTGTACTAAAACACTCGTCCCGATGGAATAATTTTGAAAATGCCAAGATTGTGACACTGGCTAATGTGCTTCAATTGTACTTCATAAAAGAAATTATATAATGGAGGAAATTATATAAAGAAAATAAAAGTAAGGGGATGGAATTGAAGAATCTTTATATGTTCAATTATATGCTAATGCTTTTATGCTAAATCTTTACTTATGTATTTGTGAAAAGAAATCCCTTATGTTATATTATAACGTGTTATTACTTTAAAAATTATTATGATGATGAAATATATAAATTAAAAGTATATAATATAAATATAAATTGTTTAATAAAACAAAATATTTAGTAGTCTACAGGATTTGGCGCAGTCAAAAACAATTGTAGTGTACAAGTCGTATATGCAGTAAGAATATAAGCCTATCTTTGCAATTGCCACTTTAGGGATAAACGATTTCGGAGTCTTAGGTTCGTCTAATCAAACCTTATGCGTCTCGTGTCCTCCCTAAGGATTTGCTATAACAGAGTCTTCCAAGTAAAGCTCCCGAATGGTGTTCAGAATGAGGGAACGGAATAAAATATAGAATACGGTTCACATGTACCTACGCTAGATGGACGTCTTATTTTTTAAAAGATCTTTGGTTTCGTTATTGTTATATATATTAAATCAAATAATTTTGACAAATAATAGTCAAAAGTTCAAACATTGTATTAACTAATATCGAATTATACGGGATTAATTCGGTTAACATAGTTTTGCTTACTTTGACTTACATTTGAATTATAGGCCCCCGTTGTATATATTTAAAGGATTACCTCGACCTGGTTAAACAAAGTAGGGCCGCATTGATTTCTAATATCTAATACATAATTTGGAAAAGCATTTGTTAGTCATTTTTCTTTAGTTACGTGATAAAAATACCTTTGTTAAGTACAAACATTAAAAAATAGTGTGCATAACTAACTTCAATTTTTATATTTAATTGTTATTTGAAATATTCCCATTATTTGCATCTTTAATAAAAATAAATTTAGTAGGTACGTCAGAGAAGTCAATTGAAATAATTTAATCCGTAATTGAAAAGTTTGAAGTTTTGACAGCGAATATTGGAAATTTCGTGATAGAAAGAAATCCCATCTTGAAAATTCCATTTCATCGATTTAAAACTTAGCAAGTGTTATTTTAATTATGTTATTATTGTCCTTTTATTACTCATGTAATATCTTATCTATACTAGTATTCTGTACAATTTTATTTAAATTATTTAATTATATCATGTTATATAATAAATTTACTTATAAATATGTATATTTAGAAAATATATATATTTTGTAAATGTTAAATGACGTGGTAGATCAAAAAGATATATATAAAGATACAAAGGGTCCTTCACACGTTGTCATGGAAACACGAGGCTTGAATTAGTTAAGCCGATGAACCTACCCTTTGTTTTTAAATGTATATTACGCTGTATTTTGTATGTTAAATATTAATATATTTACGTTTTTATTAAAATACACTTTTATATGAATTATTTTTATAAAATCATTACGTTATATGTTAGTCTAACTTTAAGATTATAATTAAAGCATAATTTATAAGTTAATTATAGTAAAAAAAAAAACTAAAAACATATATTTTTTGCCAAGTTCATTGAACGTCTTAATTGTTTATTTTATATTTAAGTGCGTTTCATTATAAATGTTTACCCTCCCTCTATGTCTATAGTTAGTCTGCCACTTTCTGGTGCAGTCTAGGATATACCCTTATTTAAACTTCCTCCTAGATTAATAGTTCAACATTCTTGTTTTACTTCGGATGTCGCGACGGGGAGGTCTTTGACCGACGCCTTGCGTTGTCATGACAACGGGAATACCTACGTGATGCATCTAATAAATTGAGAAAGGAGGAAATATTCCATCTTCCAGTGAATTATACCTGTTTTTTTTCCTCCTTCTGTATAAATCCTTGACATTTATGGTGCGAATATAAAAAGGATCTTACGTTTGTATTTTTGTGTATCAATTTTTTTTTCTCTTCTTAAACACCATCACATATCACGTGACTTTCATTATGTGACATCTTCACTAACGTTGGTATCTAATAAGAATAATACTTTCGTTTAATTTATAAAGATATATGATTAGTTTTTTAAGATATGCAAATAAAATTTATAAAAGTTATTCTTCTCGTCTAATATAATGAAAGTTATTGATTAATGTAGCTTCAGTTAACTTCCATATAAGGTACTTATAAATTTTTAAAGATAAAAAATGAGGCCGTGGTAGTGCAGGAATTCGGTGGAAAGTGAAGAACGGAGTGTCTTAACACTAAGTTCCCTCTGCCTATCCCTGTTTATGCGGGATACAGTGTGAAGCTGAAAAAATAAGGTCTTGACATCAATGGCATCGCTTAGTTCGTTGAATATGTAGCTTATAAGCGTGCCAGTAGGACAAAAATTTGTTATGCCAATGTCTTTTCTATTAATGTGCTGGCACGTAGCACTTGGGTGGATTTTTTATAAAATTAGAATACAAAAATATTTTGGAATCAATGATACAGATATTGTGGACTAAAAAGCGAGCGAGAGCTTTCGCTTTTCTTTTACCACCAACACATACTATATGTACCTATATCAATATTTTTTTAAATAAGAAAATAATAACGTTAAAAGCATTTCCTTTTAACGTAGCCAGTATGTTTATACAACCTTATTATTTGACTGACGCTATTTACGTTGATTCTTTTTGAACGAAAAAGGAATTATTTATCTTGTTTTCCCGTATCATATTATATAATATACACATCTTTAATGATGGTGTGCGGGAAGTTACGTGATATGTGCGGTTACTGTTTCCGATGTGGTTTTCCCAAAACTTTTTGAAGGAACCCTTTTTCACGATAAGTTTGATTAACCTGTTTCTGGCTTTGTCCTGTCCAAACAACGTTTGGTACGTTTAGCTCCCAGAATGTGTTTTCTGAGCACACATTACAATAGTAGATAAACGCCTCAAATGTCGTAACTGTGTGATAATTAAATTTTAGATTTGCTTAGCGTCGTTTTATTTGTTTTTTTTTGTCTTATAGGTTTATGACTTACGTAATAATCATGTATGAGCAAAGGTATATTAGTTACGTTATTCTGTCATACTAAATATTTATTTATTTTATTTATTTATCACTAATTACTTATTTTCATCTACGTTGTGTGATAACAACCTTGTGTGACAACAACACAGTTTTATATTTTAGTACATAATGGCTAGGCTAGGTTCGCTTATCCTTTGTAAGCTATAACATGAAGCCATAATTTGACAGCCTCATGACCATATAGAAAATATTAAAGTTAGACGGAACATGTTTTCTTCCTTCGTAAAATATAAGCCGCGTCCGTGTCATACAAAATAAATAGACTTTAAATCAGTAGTATAATCAAATAATTCCGCTTTTCGTGAAATCACTCCATACCGCGCTGGCTTAATACGGCAATATAGGTTGTCGTTTACGCAAGCTTAAACTCATTAACGGATTGAAATCCACGGTTTCCTATATTAAAGTGACGTGTACGTTCAAATTTCGTGGTTAGATAAATTATTCAAAACCACTATTGTTTTTGTTTATATTATTATTGGTTGTACATGTATGCTAGTATGTAACATATCATAGACAGGGGTTATATAAATTATTACAGCAATTTTATAACCCCCATACCATCAGCAGATGGAGCGTAAACGGCCCGCCGGATCCTCGGCCCGTTGCTCCCATTGTCGTCTTCCGCATCACATTACGTTACACGGGCGCACGTACATACCAGCTCGTACTGCGGTGTGGCTATGAGATAAAATTCATAACTTAGACCAGCCAACGCCCCGCGGCGCTCCCGCTTCTTTTTATTGTCACCCGCGGGTTTTGTCTGCAATCCGGAAAGATTTACGAGGCGTATCCAGCAGGAGCTGCAATCGATGCTATAAATTGCTGCTTCTATACTGATATATGTATAAAATACTCTCTGCCTTTCTTTTGCTCTATCATAGTTTTAAAGATTTAACAATCTACTAACTCTTTCACTTCTGTGGCCGCCCTGTGGTGGAAGTAGATGGTTGCGCAGATTTGATTTTAGGAATTTTCTAATATTTCTCGAGAGAACAATGCGTGAAACTTGCGAACAAAAAGACTAATTTCAGGGCCGCCGCAACTTCTATACCAGTACGGTCTTCTAATTTCCGTTATTTTTGTTACGGTTTACCTATCGTTTGATTTTTCCACCTTAAGTATTAATTAAAATTTATATCATTTATTTTATATCATTAATTAAAATTTATATAATTTTTAATATACCTATATATAAATAGGGCCTAAGCACTGAGCACACCTATCTATCACATTTTTATACTAGTGTAGCTTTATGTCCAATTTGAATAAATAATTTTAAAAGTATTATGAATTTGTGTTTTAAATTTTCTCATAGGTTTTTATAACAGCTAAAGGAAAAAATATTTTAAAGATTTATTTATACTTATGCATATAAAACATTGTTGACACTTTTTATATAATATGGTTTTATGTCATTAGCTTCTTGCAAACAGGAGCGTCAGTGGCATTTACGCAAATAGCTTGCGAAAATGTCAAGGCTATTGCGTACTATAGACGATAACTCGGCCGTTATTTCTGTTAAACTATCGCACTGATTATGTACGATGATGACAAACAGAGAGAAGGTTATCGAAGTGTAAACAAATATAAAATATGCGATAAAATATGATATTCAAAAGTTGCATTATAATGACATTTTTTATTAAAATAACAACTCTAATATCAGTTAATACCCAACTGTAATATCAGTTTTTATCGTATTCTATTACTCTAATAAATAGGATTAGACGCAGAAACGAAAAAGTGATATAAACAATTTAAATTAGAATATTATTTATATAAATTTCTTTTCTTTTCAGGGAACAAAATTATGGATTATTATGGAGTATCTTGGCGGGGGGTCTGCCCTAGACCTCATGAAAGCGGGCAGTTTCGAAGAAATGCACATCGCAGTGATCTTACGAGAGGTCCTGCGAGGCCTCGATTACCTGCATTCAGAGCGCAAGTTGCACAGAGATATAAAGGCAGCTAACGTTCTTCTTAGTGAAATGGGCGATGTCAAGTTGGCTGATTTTGGTGAGTTATCTCTCTGCTTATATATCTATCTATCTTTATTGAAGATATTGTTTAGCGTGACATATAAAGATGATCATAACATAATATGTTACACCACATATATTTATATACATTTTTATTTAATTTAATGCAAAATGAAACTCATCACTAGTGCAATATTTCTAGGTACTATGCCGTCATAAAATAGAGTGACGAGCGGGACACTTTCTCCTCTCTCACGTACAACACTAACAGGAATGTAGATAATGTAACCGAACCGCAACAAGCGTTTGTTGTGCATTCGTATATGTATTTACTGGTAGTGGAATTGAAACCGCAAACCGTATACAGTATATTCTATTGTATAATACGCAATGCAGTCACACATATACATAAAACTCTGAAAATGGACATGCTTTCTATTTTTATCTGCGCCAGCCATCTTTATGTTTTAAAATAATTTTCAGATAGCCTCAATTTGAAATTGTAATTCTTTTACGTAATTTCTTATATAATCATGTAGGTAATTCTAATTATATTATTATTTTAATTATCACGATAATTTAAACTACGTTTGAATGCAACTTGAAAGTAAAATCGAGCTGTTAAGTATATAACTAGGAATATTTTATTTGTTCTTTGTAATTATGAACTAAAAGAACAATACTTTGCAGTCATCAATTGTTTATTCATGTATAACAAGAAGCGCTATAAAAATGTGCTGTGAATGTGGAAAATATTAACTTTTCGTATATTTTTATGCAAAAGTACATTTTCTTAAGAAACAAAATTAAATGCTATTATTATCTCATCTTACGTAAGTGATTACGAAGTTAAAGGTGCCGTTCATCATCTTACATCATGTTATTTAATCTTTCACGTAAATTGCATTATTCCACGTAATTTAATATTCATAGAAGAAGAATATTATACAAGGTAAATTAATGTTATTTAATGTATAGCTTAGCTTTTATGGTTAGATCTAAATTTGTTATGGCAACTCTCATTTTCATCTATACCTAGATTTATTTAATGATCGGCTATACTTTTTATATGTTGAATTACTAAATAAAAAATACAAACGCGACATAGATTTCCTAAAGAAATAATATTACGGATTATTATCCACATTCCCTTACGGCAGTAATATTGGTTTTGGGATTGGATTAGGATTCGATATCGGACGTGAGCACGTTATCATATTATCTAGTGTCAGCAGTTAGAAAAGATTTTGGAAACAATATTCAAGGTTCTTTATACGTTTGTTATCTATATTATTATGTGGGTATAATTGCGACGTGTTGTTAATGCTTTTATAAATATTTTTCTTAATATCATGAAGTCTAATTTAAAATAAATTAGACTATTCTGCTTATCGTTTCCGGGTTATGCTACTAAACTTTGAAATATCTTTTAATATATTATAACTCCATTTTAGATTTGTCCTCGAAGAATACAACTTATTTTCTCCTCGGAACATAACTTCAAAAGAAATTAGGACTTGAAAACCGGAAGACCGTCCATAATAAATACATAAAGCATTATTACAAATAAAGCAAGTATATGTTTTAACACGAAAGTTACTTTTTTTCCAAGGTTAATATAAAATTAGTTTTTCACGCCCATAATAAACCTCTGTTATTCTATTATCATATTAAAAACGACTTTTTTGTTTGGACATCAAACAGTCGTTAACGTGTCAGCCTTGAAGTTATGTTATAATAGCTAATATTTACTTAAATAATACGCCTAATATACTGTTGCCAGTAAAACAGAATGTCTTCCTACTATTACATTGTATCTAAAGACTGATAATATTTTGCGTAGAATTTCATTCCTATACAAAAATTATAAATATTTTCGTCATTGAATATTTTTATACTTTTAACGAAACACTAACATTCTCAGAAATTTTGTGCTGTTTCTCTGAACCCATCATGAGAGTCCAATCAGGAGATGATTCTAGAATTGAGTATTGCTGATTCTTTAAATGAATCTTCTTTAAAAAAGTGTAGTTTAACTAATTGTTTGTTGGTTCCTATAACATATTAATTTTGTATATCAACACGAGTACATATCTTAGTAACACCACTAATAACTTGACTGACAGACCTATGATGGACGGCACTTCGAACGTATTTAATAAACCGAGACGAGTCACTGCTAAGGCTAACAAAGTTTCATTCTGTAATAATATATTGATAACCTCGAAGGTATTATTACAAGGTACATATATTAAAATCGATATTTTTATGAACATATTATTCTTGCCTTTTTGGTGGTCAACGTGGTGGGATATTTTAAAAATATAAAGTTAATCACCAAAAAGTAAAACGTATTTCATGTGTTACGTGGAATCCTTGTAAAAAAGGTTCTTTATAATATTACATTGTAATATAATATAATACATACATAAATATTCTATTCAAATCTAATTTCTTGAAACTCAACAATTACGTATGTATTTTTGCTCTATTGATATATGGCGAGAAATGGGAGAAATGGCATAACTATCTACCATAAATATTAACACAAAATAATTATTAGATATTAGTTATATTCAACTGTCTTATAATTTCATAGGAACATTTGAATATATCTGTAGTGAAATTAGGAATAACAAACTGTGTGTTAATTTGTCTTCATTATCATAAGTAAGGACACGTCACCAGCGACAGCTTTAATGAAATGAGTAGCGCACTATGTCAACCGATATTATGGTCATGTTTACTTAATTTACGTAAGTGAGGCCTAAAATGTGTAATACGAGTCTTATAAAAACTTATGTAATTTTAATTCTTATATTGTTATTTTTTTATTTTTGTTAAAGTTACTAAGTTATTATAAAATATTAAGATGTTTATAAGTAGCTCTTTTGTTAAATTATAATATTATATCTTTTAGGGAAATATATATTATGTATCATAGGGTTTATTATTATTTTTGTATTAACATGTTCAGTATCTTTATAATCCCATCAGATATAGTATAGTTACATAATAAAGAATCCACTCAATGTAGCCATGTTCTAAAACCAAATACGCCTTCCTAAGTAAATCTCGTGTGTAGAGGCTGGCTTACCGCCAACATTCAATATTTGAGCCATTTGCGCCTTCTTTGTGCGCTTCTAGAGTCAACGTTAAATGTGCTTGAGTTGTCGTTGCTGACGTAAAACTCTGTGTGTATTCCCACTGACTTATAATATTACGTCGAGTGGGGGTGAGACATTTAGAGTGCCATCAAGTCTGAACAAGACGAGAAGGACGAGTGCCAAAGTGGTCTTGTTCCTTAAACAATATTTCGTACTGTTGGATCGTATGTTGTAAAAAAAAAATATATTCGGATTTTATTGTTTAAGCATTATTTTCGGTTGCCATAGTAACTAAAAATAGAAATTCTATTATCATTTTATAGCTCACATGAAGTACATAAATATATGAATGTTTTCAGGTGTCGCGGGTCAATTAACAAATACTACCAGCAAACGTAACACGTTCGTCGGTACACCTTTCTGGATGGCGCCAGAAGTTATAAAACAATCGTGTTACGATAGTAAAGCAGATATATGGTCACTTGGCATCACCGCCATAGAATTGGCTAAGGGTGAACCACCCAACTCTGAACTTCACCCCATGAGAGTCCTGTTCCTAATACCTAAAAACAACCCTCCACAACTGACCGGCAGTTATTCGAAGCCTTTCAAAGAGTTCGTCGAGGCGTGCCTCAACAAGGATCCCGAAAATGTAAGTGCTGTCGAATGTGATTGATCGCTCGTTTGAATGACAATGTATTTCGATTTACCCTTTTCAACTGGGGTTTATATCGATATGTTAGTCGATTAGTGTCTATATTATTCTATTTCAATACATTTTTTATGTAATTCTTATTGAAGACTATTATAAAAGGTAATAATTTTTTTAATGTTTCAGAGGCCAACGGCGAAGGAGCTGCTAAAATTTCAATTTATAAGGAAGGCTAAAAAGAATTCATATTTAATGGATCTTATAGATAGGTATAAGAAATGGAAAGCACAGAGAAGCGAGGAGAGTGAGACAGAATCGGAGAATTCAGATTCGTGAGTATATTATTTGTATATTTAAAAACAAGTCAATATTTTTGCCCTAAACATGACGAGACAATTCTTTACCTATTCAATTGCAGTATTTTTTTATTAGTAGGAAACAAAACTTTATAAATAGTAAAAAAAGAAGTGATCGTTCTAAGAATGTTTTTTTTCTGTTATTACCCAACGGAACGGATTGTTATATATTTGACAATGTATCTGAAGTGGAGAAACTAAATTGTACATTGTATTAATACAATGCAGTAGCAATCGTTATTAGAAAAAACTTAAAGACGTAATTAGCCATTGATGAATTCTTTAAAATCACACATTCGACATAAGTAATGATAAATTGAGGCTAGTCTTGGTGGAGGGGCACATAGTGGCGACTCGACAGATCGTGGGTTCGATTCCCACTCGAGGAAATGAAATATTTAATATTTCTATTTTCGTCGCTTTAGTGTTGAGGCAAAGCGCGGCGTTGAGTTCTCCAGAATTCAGGGGTGGTGTCTTAATGCGGCTCCCTCTGCCTACTCTGCTATATGGGGGATAATGTTTGAAGATGATAATGTATACTGAAAGTAATGCAGAACATCAAATTGTTTATTTCTAATATTAATATACGTGTTTAATATAAATCCACTGTTGGCCCTGGATCTAATATAATATTCAGATAAGTGCGATATGCACGCGCACTACTTAACCGATAGGATACGTCCAATAAATAATAATGACCTTTGCCTTGAATTATATATGCATCGGAAAGATTGTGTTATCAAAATGATCATCACTTCCCTACTTATTTTAAATTGGTATTTAAAATCGTATTTTGTTGATATATTTTGCCTATAGTATGTTATGTATGTACAAAAAGAACGTAATATACCAACACTGTGTAATCATTAAATGAATTTTGTAATTTAATTAAACACGCTTTGATGTCTTTATGTGAATTAAAATAGTAGATTACTATCACGCCAGACGTCTCGTTATCGCATGTTGTTGATTTTTCATTTACGTTCTCATCGAAGAAATAATTTCCATTTGAAACATTAGATTTTGTTTACAAAATTAAGATATTTTTTGAGTTACTTCCTAAACATGGATAAGATGAAGAAGATAGAGAGAGCAGTGCGTCACTCCGCTCTACACTTTCGGCCCGAAGTTGAGACATACGTTGGATCGATCCCACAACCATCCCGTTTGCAGTCAAATCGAAATTAGGAAATTATGAAAGTTACTTAATCTATTTCATTGAAATTTAATAATAGGCCCATAAAACATTTACAAATCAGGTTACTTGGGTAACACATAAATTTATTTCGACAGCGGTTAATCGTAATTGTATTCACTGTTCTGACTCATTTAGTATTTGTATCAAGGATAAACGGCCAAATGGCGCGATCTATTTGGGCATGATCACCGAATTGCGTGCGCTTGCGAATCACAAAAGGATCTTATTGCTGTCTGATATCCTAGTTTCTGTATAATATCATGTTATGTCGAGGCCATCGTGGTGGAGGAGTATGCCTGTACACGCGACGGTTGTGGATTCGAATTCCACTTGGGAAAAAAATAGTATTTTCATTTCCTTGCTCTGGCAACGGGGTAGAGTTGAATTCCACTTTTCACCACTTAGTACGAATTTCTGCCAGAATTCGGCGGAAATTGGGAACGAAACAGTGTCCACTAGGTTCCCAAGTTCTAAATTGTTTTTTAAAATTTTCCATATCGTTTACCTTTGCAAACTAGCTTAATGTAGATAGATATTCGATATTCAATAAATATATTCTGACTACAGTGAAAGAGATCCGGTTACAGTTCGTAATTTCGATATACGTTTCCTTTTTGTTTATATAGTTATTTATTGTAAGAGAAGGTATAGAGAAATAATGTGTTAAATTGTATTTGCATATAATATTAAAGAATATTAGTTTTATACTATGCTTGTAACTTATAAATCTAATTGTCATTCCATGTACCTTTGTCATTGTGTGTATTGTTAATACACTTACAATGAAGATTATTATCATCGAGGTCTAGTTTTTTTTTCCACTTCAATTAATTTCTTTTATACTTATGTTCTATTAAAATATTTCAAAATCAGTTTAATATTTAAAAGTAGGTGAGATATAAAACAAACATAGTAAACAAAGTAAAACAAACTTTAAAGAAACTTAAAATTTTGTTACTTTAAATTATTTTTTTATCATCACGCTGTGTCCCTCATAGCAGGATAAGGTTTAAGGTTACCTAGTTGTAAGGGATGCTCGATTCCCCACTTTCAGTCCATTTTTGAGTCGGTGCTGAGTGACGCAATCAAGGCTCCGCTTTGTCCTCTTACCAGATATGGAAATCAGAATACTTTGTCTCCGATTTGGAATCGAACCCACAACTGTCGCCTTTACAACCAGACGTTGTCCCACTGGGCTTACGTGCCCTAAATAAAATAACTAATAAAGCATTATTTTCTATTTACAATCGCTACGTGGTTTTATGTTTGATCACATTATCACAAGTAATGACACAAATATAACATATTTATGATGTGTTGTCAGAGAGGAGTGCAGCCGCGGCGACAGCGAGGCGGACGAGCCGTGGATCATGACGGTGCGCGGGGGCGCGGGCGCGCGCGCCTCACACCTGCCCGTGGCGCTGCACGCGCACATGGCGGAGGACAAGCGGCGTACCTTGCACGATGATGCCGGTAACTTTTTTTTACTTTCACGCTCTATCCCGCACACAGCAAGGTTGGCAGAGGGAACCTAATGCTAAAACACGTCGTTCCTCATATTACGCCGAATTTCTAGATTCGGCGTAATATGAGGAACGACGTGCTTATTAACGCATTGCTTATGATTGCCGGAACTTTGCCTCGACACCAGAGTGAAGAATAACTTGTGCCCTAGGGTTACTGGCCTAACTATATTGTTTCTATATACTGAGAATCCTACAAACAAACAAGTTTATAGGTCTTTAATCTAAGTCATAGTTATAAATTTACATAATTGTAGATACAATTATCACATAAACTCATTCGAAATTTTAATACATAAAATGTGTTCTTGAATGGATTCATTTTTTCATTATGCATGTCTCGATTGATAGAACCCAATGCAGCGTTTTATCTATGTAGACCAACGAAACTGGTATATTATACAATTATTAATATTGCTTTGATTGAGATTTGAACCCACGATCATTGTTCCATCAACTGTGTTTCAATTTTAATATAATCAAGGCAAGTAATATTAATGTACAGTTAAAATGAAACACTAACGATTAGTAGATTCTTATAAACATTTTAGTGAGTCATAAATTGTCATCATAATAGTGACGGCCATTAGGAATGAAATTGTGCAATCAATCTCTGTTTATGTATCTTTTATTTTTCCTTCATGTTTTAATTATACAACATTGTATATTACAATATTATTTGTACATATTTATAATTAGGCCACTCGTGGTGTACGGGCACAAGTGTGCGACTGTGAGTGTGTATTCGATTCCTAATCGAGGAAAATGAGTCATAGCACGGTGTTGGATTCTGCCACTCAACACACTATGTCTCCATAATTCGGTGAAAAATGGAGAACAGAAGTGTATTAATGAGAACGGAGTGTCTTAACACTATTTCCTCAGGTTCCTTCTGCCTCAGTAGTGCGAGATACAGCAGGAAGCTAAAAAATATTAGGACTATTAGGAACTTGAATAATCTTCACCGATAGCAAAAATATTCTTGGGCACAAGAATTTGTGATTCGATAATACATTCATAAATGATAACGACTATGTATCGATGTTAAAATATGTATGAGTAATGCAATGCTATATCTTAGATATAACTAATGTTTATCTCAGATTGTATACCTTCTTACTATTTATTATTAACTTTTATCATTATTAAGTGTTTAATGTTCATAATAAAGTCACATGTACTCGTACCTGATCATAATTACTAGGTTTTATTATGTGTTATGTTACTATTGATAGTTATTTCTTTCTGTAGTAAAGCAACAATTGTGGATTATATTCCAAAATATTAATTAATTTTTTTAACGACCATATCAATACTATCTTGGCTTTCATCCCTTACAAATTTGAATGTTGAAAATAGTTCAAATCCGTCAGGTCCGATCAAATTTATAAGTAAACTCGCTTGTTATTTCTTACTATAATTACCTACTTTCCTAGTGTCTGTACACTCCCGATGCTTTTAAAAGCAGTTGAAAATGAGTTCTTGAGATTATCGAGTTCAACCAGACAACCTTTTTAGTTATATAATATAAGTGAGCCTAATTTTTAACATTCCAGTAATACCATCCCCCACGTCGCCGGTGTCGAAGCAGAACGGGTCGCTCGCGAGGGACGACTCGCCCGCCGACAATCATAAGCCGGCGCCTCTCAACAACAACACCTCTGAGAAACCACCTGTGAGTGTTTGACTTGAATTTTTTAGAAAGAAACTGGAATTAACTTTTAGAGAAGCTTAAACTTTTATAAAATATTTGACGAGAGCTCTTCTAGCTAGTCTTCATAAAGAACTGAAAAACTTTTATTGCGACAAATACTCTCCACTCCATATTTTGTAAAATTTTAGAAAATAAATATTAAAGTATAAAACAGGTCCTGACGAACTATGTCTGTGATGTAAGACAACGAAAAAAAAACCCAATCAATTTATGGAATACCATATATACAATCGACCAACTATTGAAATGTCATTAGAATTATATTGCTTCAATTTCGAATAAAATCTTAATAAAAAAATGTAAATCTTAATAAAAAGTTGTAAATTTCAAATACTTTTAATTAATACAAGTTAATTTTTAGTTTTAATTTAATGTTAAAATATAACTATTATTGTTGTTTCCAGCCCCGACAATCGCCAATAGTATCGACGCCGGAGCCCCGAAGCGCCAAGGAGCGCGAGCGCGGGGATCGCGATGACAGGAAAGACAGAGAGCCTTCTAATAGAGACAGTGTAGTCTATAATAATAAAGCGGTGAGTCATCTTACTCCCATTACAAAAACACAGCTTCACGCTGACGCTAAGATATTCCATTCCCCACTTATACTATAAAGTTTAAATGTTATTATTTGTGTAATAAAATTGAAAGTTTATAATGATAAAAATATTGTGCTATCTACCTAGTCATCGCCACTGGACCACAGAGGGGCCAACAATGAAGAGAACAAAGTGAGGCGGCACGCGTATTTGCAGCAACTCATATATCCACTATTGAATGAGGTATGCAGTTATTGTTATGTTAATAGTACTGTATTTTTAGAAACATATTTGATCATCATTTGTCCTGATTTTGTTTCATTTTATTTATATAGAAAAAAAAAGTAATGGTGGTCCATTTGTACCAACTTTCAAAGACTGTTGTAAAGGTTACATAAAAGTATATTTTTAAATTTAATATGTATTTAAAAATTAACTTGAATATGTTATGAACTAAAACTATTAGTAATGTATTTTAATAGCAAGTTAACAAAAAATAAAAATGAATGTTATTACAGCTGTCGCGCAAACACGGCGCGGGCAGCGCGGCCGCCATCGACGAGCTGCGGCGCGCCTTCGACGCCGCCGAGCGGTCCGCGCCGCACCTCACGCGCGCCTTCGTGCAGCAGGTAACTATTGAATAAACGCTACTGTTGTAGGTTCGATTCCTACTCTTAAATAATTCTCTGATTTGAAAGAAAGCTTTTTTCTCCAAACATCAAATAGGAATTTTAAGGAAATTTAAGTATAACAGACGTTCCTACTTTTAAACACATCTATACGTTTCTTTAGAAAAAAAGAGTACAAGGGTTTTGATTTATGTATTAATATATAGATTACTTTTCAAGGTGGTGCAAAGGGTGGCCACTCAGTCGCACCAGGCGTCCCCTCACAACTCGCAGCACTGGATGAGGTAGGTACGGATCTATCGTATCATGTTTGTTCATCACTTTATTTATATTCGGTTTTGTATTTTTTTAGCTTTTACTAAAAAGGTTTGTTGGTGTTTTGTGAGTATAATATTATTTTTCATATGTCTAATTATTATTTTTTTATATGGTAACTTTGACTACTTTTATTGATAATAAAGTGATTTTATTAATATTTAATTTTTACATTTATTTTTCTTTTTGTCTTTGGTTTATACTAAAACTCGTGCTCAATTGTGAGAAAATAATTGTTAAATAAAATTTACTGAAAACTTGTTTTTTGCACCTTAGCAACTTATAATATTTAAGTAACACTATAAATACCAATTTATATATTTTATATAAATATATTAACATATAATTATTTCGTGTACAGGGACCCATAATGCCAGCGTGGTCGCCGACAGCGTGGTGGCGCAGTGACGTCACACGACACGTCGACCGATGATGATATATTTGCTTATATACTTTATTTATCTTTCTTTATAATCCAAATGCAGTAGATAATTTTGTTGTATACTACTTTTTTGTAATAGTTTTGGTCATTTATATTATCATATGTAAATGATATACATGTTCAATAGCGATATATAATATTATATGATCGTTTTGATGCAGCAAGTTGTCATTATTGGGCGAGCGACGCCACGCACTGCCAGACACGACGGACTCTAAATTATATTTTGTTACCTTAACATAGTTGCTATTCATAAAAAATATTCCTGCGGTAAATATTTATAGTATTAAAACTGTGGTCAGTGGCTGGCTTATGTACGTCTAAAATAGGTATATACCGTTTCTCACTCGCCAATAAGTGAAGTGGACCACTAAGTGTTAGTTAGTGTCAGCGTGCCACTTGGAACTGTATCACGCTAAATTTCACGTTTTTTCTCTTTGAATATGTACTGTCACAGCGTTACATGTTAATGCGAAAAAGTTCCACGTGCACACGCTGATGCTGGCTAGAGTTGTCGATGTACACGGAACCTTGGCGCTCTTTTAATATATCTAAATATTTAAAAATACGTTTTTATATAAGTTGTTTAATTGGTTTTTGTTTTGTAAAGTTAATTGTTGGCGCCGCGACTCTTGTGTACATCTGTCAACGTCACACAGTTCGATGATATCTTATGATTGACGCAATAATGTGAAATGTTCATTATAAATCGAGTATTGTACGTGAATTCGATGCGCTTTAACTTTAGCCATTTACGTGTAGCGAGCGTTGTAATGTTTCTTAAAATATATTTTTTCGACCACGAAAAATGTAACCGTCGCAGAATAATTCTAAACCATATTATAAGATATTTATAATCTCCCTTGCGTTTATAATTTTTACTCGCAATCGATAGATGATAATACAATAACAAAACTACTAACTATTAATACTGTATATCCAAACTACGAACTGAAACTGTTTTCCATATTTATAATCGATTTTACAATTTTTCCTAATCGATTTTATCGATTACGAGTATCGATTATAATTGTAAAGTTAAACGAACAAATCTATCCACAATCCGTCTTCTAGTGACCTTATTATACCGATCTTTTGCAATGTAACGTTTTATTGATTGTCGTCAGTTCGCTTTTGATGTTGTAACAGAGCAAATGGTATGATATTTGGGACTTCTTAAGATTTATAATAGCTTGCCCTTTTATTTTTATTATATTTTAACGGGACTACCACGTACCATACATGTTGTTTTTGAGGATTTGAATTGTTCATTCGTTCATTCACTTATGATTTATAGGTAATTTAAAAAATTGCATGTATTTATTGTCAGAATAGGCCTTGCATATGTAAAATAGTGATCATATTGAGAAATTTTTACGCGCATAAAAAGACGTCGAAAAAAAGCATCGGCTGTTATTAATAAATATTAATAATCTTTTTGCGATAAATCATTAAATATAATTTTAATTTTTATTAGGAAATTTAATATTTCGATTTGTAGTATGTTTTGTTTGGCGTTTAAAGTTCGCTTGTTAAATATTTGTGAAATATTTTGCCATAATTTTTGTTCTAAATCCTTTGTTTTTTACTAAATCGTTGTGTAGAAGCGAAATTTTTAACGTATTTATTATAGGAATGTGTCGTACAAAATTAAAGCTTATCTACACTTATTATACATTTTATTTCTTTCAAATATGGCTTATTCAATTTTATAAATTTTATTTGTATTTTAATTTTGTGGCTTCCATCTTTTTTGAATAAACTTGGTGAGTTTTGTTTTTGTACGGCTCGTTATTATAAAATATTTCAAATTTCTTTTTGTAGTTTCTCTTTAGTGTCATTCCAGACAAAAGACAAGATTGTCGGCATTTATAGATTTATTTTGTTTTGTTGAAGCCTTTCATTTGATTCATGTTTTAGGTGTGTTATATAAAATTAATTAATTAATTTAGTTATTTGATTAATTTTAACTTCTGTCGGGTCTTTACCGTTACTAACGAGATGTTCTAAAAACTATGTAATTAATTATTTGTTGCAATTTTTTTAAATCTAATTTAATTAATTTTGGACGATGTGACGTTTAAGTATTTTGTGAATTTAAAGTATTCAGACACTAGCGGCCGCAAGGTGTCTATTTGCTTGATGATGCGACAATATTTAGCAATCGGAACTATATAGAGTATATTATAATGGAGTCTACAAAACAATTATTATTGCTGTGTAAAAATGTAAACCTATTGTAATTTGTAAATTGTGTAGTGTAATGTAAAGAAATACTGTTTATGAAAGTGTTCTTAAAGTGTGATGGAGGTGGGAGGCGCGGCTGCGTCGGTGCGACGGGAGTTACTGACACACAGTAAATGGGGATTCGTATAAGTCATGGAAAATAGTTTTTGTTATGTGGTAATTTCAAAATTGGGGACTTCTATAAATTACGTTACACGGACTGCGTCAACGAAGTGTGACAACAAGAAAAGTATTCAACAGTTCTTATTATACTACTAGTGTATATTTTACTACGTTTTATTGGATTTTTTTATATGATGACATTGCATTTCAAAATATATTGTCTAAGTATTTCAAAATATATTGTCTAAGTATTAACGATATTTACATGAACACAAATAGCTTCGGAAGTGCTGTTTTAATTTAATAGTTTCTATGGTTAAAAATAATAAAATTAGTGTGACGTAATTTATGGTTGCTGGCTCCTAAAAAATCCACAGGTAAAAAAATAATGCTGTATGACTATTGAAGTTGTGTGTTGTAACCGTCACCCGCAGCCTCGCCGTTTGCCTTTCATTTTGTTTAAATGTTGAGTTGATTTCGATGGAGAAACATAAAAAAAACATATTTTTCCACTTGATGGTATTATATTGTAATAACGCGTGTAGTGTTAGAGTCGGGCGATAATTGTTGATTATTGATTAAAATTAGGCGTTCGTGTCATTGGATCGTAGAGGTTTGTAGTTGTTACCTGCGAGGGCGCGTTCGGGTCATGGGGTATTGTGATCGTAACTGCATAGTCTAATATAATTAAATATGTTATTGTAATATAAACTCGGTGAAGAAACCGGTCGCAGTAGTGCGCCCCCTTTCCCCCCTCGCCCCCTTTACCTTAACAATTTGTTGAGTTGCTGTGATATAAATATATACGGTGAATCGTCATCTATCTATCTATCTATATTAGCGAATGTGTCGCTATATTATATTATGTGGTGTCCACATGGGATAGCCCGTACTGCATATGTGCGTCAATCATTTATTTTTGTTCCTTCGTTTTTGCGTCTGTTGGGAATTGTATTGCGGATGTATTACGTAACAGGAAATTTGTGAAATTTTTCATATTATATGAAAACTTATTATTCAAAACAGTTTTATTATGATAATACACATTTTACATAGCTGCTATCTAATCTGTTTGGTGCCTTATTTACAAGTAATCAAGAATTATTGATTTACATGTTGATCCAATATGGCGGTGTATTTTCCTCACAAAACAAATTGATCTAGTGTTTATTTCTTTATTATATGTAATTTATCCTAATATCTTGATTTATAATCTCCGATTTATCTGAATTTAAATTTATATACAGTGTGGTTGACGAGCCGTGGCCACCCTGACGTTAGGCTTTCTCAGCTTTTGCCCATTGTTCACTCGGGAAGTTAAGAATCGAAAGTAGGTACATCTGCGTAGCCATCTATATCTAACTTCAGAAGCCACGACTCGTCGTCTGTACTGTACTGTACTTAATACATATAAATGCAGTATGGGACATTCCTAGGAAAGGGTGCGAGGGGGTGGGGGCTAGCGCAAAGATATGTTCACTCGTGCACAGGTCACGGCGCGTACCATTAGTTCGATGGTCAATTAATGATACCGCGTCATTCTAACACCCTTATGTAGGACAGATTTGACTCTGAAATAAAAGAAGTTATTTAATTTTGGATTTGATTGTTTTATTTTCGTTTATTCCCTTACTTTTTAGTTAATGGGAAGCATTACCTTCTGGGGAGACGGAAAAGCAGATTTTTTTATAAAACGCCTATAATTAATTATTAGAAATGTAATTGTTGAAAGTAATTAGTATTAAGTAGTATTGTTAAACAGTATAGTATGAATACTATACTGTTTAACAATATGTTATCCAACCAATATTTAGTAGACGTTGTATAAGTTTTATTAGAAATTAACCAATAAAGAAAAAAATACATATGCTGAGCAACTTTTGACAAAGTTTGCCAGACAAGCCCTATAAATTAAATAAATGATTCCAAACTAAGTGAAAAAAGGCTTTCTTCAAATAAAACAAAATAAGTATTTTAAATATTAGTATTTATTGACTAGGATCTCCTTTCAGATCACCCAGACATTTGATTGATACAAATTTGCAAACGTATAAAAGTTCTTATTTTACTTCAGTCGTAAGACGTTCAATAATTTATAATATACATTAAGCTTTTTTATATAATTTCTTTTTTTAATATGTAATTTAATGAAATTTAAACAAAGCAATGGATGAATGATATAATACAAAATTTACATAATATAATATTGATATATTATAGAAGTGTGATGTTAGAACAAAAATAAATTTAGTTATTTATCTAAGCTACATGTTACACTCTAGATTAAGTATAATTAGGTTATTGATATATTTACAAATACATTATCAAGTACGATGCAGTCGTCATAGCCTAAATACAATAACAATAATGCTTATCTTAATCTTAAAATAACTATCGAGTCTACAGTTGTTAATTAATGAACTTTATATTTTGTATTTATAACATTAAATATTTTACTAGTTTGGCTATTAACATAATATTGGAACTAATATACACTATATTTGATTCTCTTAACTTATAATTATGAGAGTACAAAATACAAATGCATTATTAGATCCGTAAAAGCGGTTCACATGGCTATGGAAGAAATGTTTAATACTTTTAGCATATATTCAGAAATAGTATGTTAAAATTACAAAAGAAAGGAATAGAACAATGGTGTATGAAACAGATTACTATAAAGTATACGTTTTAAAGGAACATTAAAGTAACATATTAATTAACACCAATTTTCGTTCTTTATTCACTGATTTGTATTCAATTGAAATGATTATCGAATGGAATTGAACGTCAATGTCGCATGACTAGCAAAGATTAATAGAATTTAGAAAAAGAACAAGTTTATTTACAACAGGATATAAAATTAAATATTAACTTAGGGTACGTCTCATTATTGAGATTAGATTTAAAATAACATGTCTAATAACAATCGATACAAGTAACTTCGTGTTATTTTAAACCAGTTTCTTATGTGTCAGAGTTCGGCTGAAACCCGTTAGTCAACGGTTCCGCCGGGACACAATCAGCCCACGAGCTGAGATTCATATCACACCCACAAACGTTGTCATAAAAATCAGTACACTCGACTTTCCAGGTGCTTTCACTTAAGAGGTAAGATCTATATTGGCAGTATTACTTATTTGTTCAGGCTTAGCCGCCGGCGGCTTCGACCTCTTGATTTTTCTATTAGACTACCCTCTACGAAATTTTACATACAATAATATGAATTGAAGTTATATATTCCCAATGTAAATTATAAACGGAACCCTCAGTTCACTTAATAAATATACTTATGTATAATAGATATTGTCTATTTATAACGTAAGAGAGCGAGACACCCACCATCATAGATTGATATTACCATGACAAGAAACGATTAGATAAAACTTGAACAATAATAATAATTGTGGTATAATTTTGTAATCAGATACATAATTTGCTGTGTAAATTGCCTTTCAAATAATAGAGCTACAGTATTGGAAAACAACATCCAATACAAACGTGACTTTATATTATAATAACTGCGAATATATTAAATATATTTTTATTCGTACACAACATGACGCAATGGTGATGATAAATTAACTTATAATAAAAAAAAAACTCTTTTAAACATATTTGAAAGGACATTTATCGTACATACATACATCAGTTACTCACAATGGAACATAATTTTTATAATTATCACTTCCAATGTATTTTTATGAACGTTAAACTTAACAAAATGGATAACAGAGTTACATTTAAATAGAAATAATATAACTCATATTCTTATCGATCCTACAGCCTACTGTACATGGCAGGTGTGAAATCTAAGGTCACTCCTTATTTCACCATTAACAAGATTACTAATCAAAACATACGATAGCGAGTGAGTCACCATCGTCACACAGCACTTACCTTAATCTTCTTAAATATCACAGTAGCGTTACATAAATCGCATATAACTAAAGGTATACACTACACACAGTTATAGTTTGTGACGCTGACACCGGACGAGAGCAATTTCTTCATCATTCAGTGTTGATCACGAGCAGTGCTGGAATGGGTAGAGACGGGACGCTGGGGTCTGTGGGTCTAGTCGCAGTGTCCCGTTGACCCCATGGCCATGTCCACGATGATTCAGGTAACATCTATGGGGAAAAAAACATATTAAGTTAAATGTATGCCATGTGAGTCATTTAGGATTTTCGTGACGCAGATGTGAGTCAGAAGCGCGAGCGGTCACAGCCCGAATGCCGATACCGACGACTTCTGTATTCCAATCGTATTTACCTTTTCAATGACGCTCTTATTAATTTAAAGACGTAAGAAAATGATATCCTTTTTCCTATTAATTCCTTATGCTAATATTATTTGAGCTTTAGCATTAAATGTCTCGTCATATGTGTTTAAGAAGTTCAATTAGTCGTAATTGAATCAATAACGGAAGTTGCAATTTGTATATGTTGATTACGCAATGGGCAAGGACACATTTTTAATATACGGATCTTGGCCAAAAATATAAAAACCAAATATACATCAAGCTAAAATTGTAATTACAACAATCATTTATCGATTATCTCAATTTCCATTATCTAATGACGCGATTACATCATTAAATATAAACAAAATTGATATTATATTATCTTGCTTAAATAATGCAGTTCTTATCCAGTAGGTAATAGATAAACGAAACTATTTATAAAAAAAATATAAAACAGCAAAACAACATCCTTTTACATCACAAGGCAACACTATCGCTGTCACGACGAATTATTTATATGAACAGCTTCATTCAGTTCTTAATAAGGAATACCTATACCTAGTTACTGTAGTATACCGCGGAGGTAATAAAAAGAGATATTGATAGGTGAGGATGTCATCTTTATTACTTTGTTCGGGAGCAATCGTTGGCAGGACAAACATGTCCTTTATGTTGATACTAGGTACTCGCCGGTCGACGGAGTTCTGACCTTTTATCGCGGTTCGTATCGTGCCTGCATGTGAGTGTGACCCACGTTCATTTTAAACTAGTACTGTGGATGTCTATCCTAATATTATGTCAAAGTTTATTTTTAAATGATAACTTTAGTGAGTAAGGAACTTGTAAGTTTTTATTATGCTTGATTTTTGTATATAGATAGAGCGACATGTCCTACGGAGTAAATATAAGTGTGTAAATGTGTAATAAATTCTTTTACCGGAAGAAAATCGAGGAAAAGCGAAAAGCTTATATAATACTTTAGCAGCTATCTATAAATAAGCTTTTTGCACAGCTTTAAAAACTTCTTGATGCTGGACAAGTACATTTACATTACAAGGTATATTATTTCTTCAATATTTTTTTTATTTTTTAAGTTAATATGTAATTTTTTATGTTAGAAAAAAAAGTTTGTAGGTACAGTGAATGGGTTTTTCCTGTTTTCCATACAGAATGCATTTGGCTGTATTGTTTTCACAACTCTCTACATATATATTGCTTTCGATCAAGAACAAACATCGACTGGTGACTCAAGTCGGTTGATCAAATATGTAAATGTTAGTGTCTGCAGTTCGTGCGTTATATCGTTATCTTCTCTACACGCAAAGTAATTCAATAGAAATTCAACTTTGTGTAAAGTAAAAATAAGCATTATATTTATATATTGAATATATCCGTTTAAGATATCTTTGTGTCCACACGAGTTGTTAATTATGTGTTAGATTGACTCTTTGTCTTATTGATTTCGAATATCCGAGCATGACTTACTATGTTATAAATACCTTATGACGGCTGTTATTTACTAATATATTATCGTATACTATCTTTTACTCATTTACATAAGTATCTATAAACTTTATGTTATTGACGGAGCAAGGTAGTTAGAAGGCAAAGGAAAAGTATACGCAAGCTGGAATGTCCTCCCACGCGCACTATCTACAACGGGAAACACTTATAACAGGGCTCTAAAATAATATTTTACTATTTGGAACATTACACAAGCAGTCTATCTCAGTTTGATCATAAACAAAAAAATCGTAATTCTTCTTGCATTTATTTACATGTTTTAATCAATACAAACTAAGTGGATTTTTGCAATAGATGCATAAAGAAACAACAATAGGTTTCAGTGAAGGCAAAATGACGTGTTAAATGTCACGTAAAACGTGTAAACACATGTTTTAACTAACATAATTTATTTATTTAGAAACAATTAAAAGTAACCACAGTGTTAATGTGGCTCAAGTTTCTCGCAGACTTAAAAATAAAATGGAAAAAAATATTTCATACATTTTCACTGTATAAGAGTCCTTGTTGATATTTAAATAAGGTATATAATGTACTCGTAATAAAATGAGCATTTAATGAAACTTTTTGTTTGTTATGTACTTATTGGAATTATTCTCGAAGTACCGTTCGTATTCCAAGAATATCGCTGGATTTGGCTTCTTGTGTTAATTGTGAACTGTCATGATGACAGTTTGGCGTCAAATATATAGCGCTAATTAAATTTTCCAAAACTGATAAAATATTTTATATATCTGTGTTTAAAATATTTTATATATCTGTGTTTTTATATATGTGTTTATTTATTTTATTTTAAATTATAAACTCTTCAGTTTCTTTTTATTTCTGGCTATGCTATGGTTTCGCTTTTTATTTTATTTCGTTTGCTTTTTATTTCTGGCTAATGCTTCTGGTAAATCAGAATTATTAAGTTACTTAAGTAGTAAAAAAAAACAATATATAGTTCTAAGTTATAACACAATTATTTTTTTCATTATTTACTTACTTATTTATTTAAATAAACGGCAACTGAAACTGAAGTTAGGTAATGAATCTTTAAGTACCGTCGCATTGTGTACTTTATACCAAACGTAATTTACTGTTATTTAAAGCAATTGTTTGTTTTGTAAATATTTAGCAAAATTTGATGTGAATTTCATGTAAATGCAGCGGAAGTTTATTTTACGTTCACCGGTATTCAGTAAAACAAAATTTAAACTAATGAAATTTTTGCCAAATATATTCTTTCTCTAGTTTCTCTTCAAAACATAAGAATATTTGTTTTACACAGTTCTTTGTGTCATCTCAATTAGAGGAGGGGAATGTAAGTTGAGTCATTAAATTTTACCTTGGAGTACTGAACGACGTATTTTAATTTACTTTCAAGAAACCAGTATCAGTTATCAGTCAATGTCGCAAAGTCATCAATCATTTTCTATGTTTTTAACTTTTATGTATTGTTTTTGAAAGAGTAAGAATAAGGAAATATATTTTACAGCATTTCTCGCCTATATAATCGTCAACATATCAAAAGATTTTTTACCTAACTTTGTTACTATATCATTAATATAGTAACTAATCCTATCTATATTCCCTAATTATTTTTATGTGTCCAATTTTAATTTCTCAAATTGGCTACATAAATGCACCTAAACAACGCTCACACAGACCATAAACAAAAATAAAATAATTGAATAGAATATGATGTGGATATCACTATTTCGTTATCAATAGCAATAATAGCTGTCAACGCGTGGCGAGACAAAGGGGACTCTCGTGAGGTCAGCTAAGGTCACTCTGACCGGCCTTCATTGCTTAATCCGTATCTGAGATCCATTACTTAGGTAATGGATCTCAGATGGATGGTTCGTTAAGTATTGATTATTATTGGATATTAAAAATTAAAATGCTGCGAAAAAAATGTACCGTAAAAGATATTAATTTAAATATGCTACATGAATACTAATTTATTTAAGTTTTGCAATTTTCAATAATTAAAATTAAAAATTACAGAAAAACAACGAGAAACAATACTTTAAATATGTTCCCAATCTTAACTCTTGAACATTTACTATCTTATTTTAAGATTTATATTAAATATAAGTAGTAACGGCGTATGTACATAATAATATCATATAATATTTTGGCAGCTATGAAAATTATTAGAAATATATGTATATAGATATATACATAAATTATTATCTTTAAATAAGCAATTCCGACAAAAGCATCCCCATAATATTATAAATAATTATTAACAATTCCTAAAACTTAAACAATCAGTACCTATACAGGAAATAGGTTGCGGTTAATGTTTTCTCAACTTCTGGCCGCTGTCGTGTTACCAGGCTTTATTATGACATCACCGGTGGTGGGTTTGACGCATTTGTGACATCTGAACTCGTAGGTAATGTTGATAAAACGTTACTATTAATATAATCCTAATTCCCAAAGCAACTGGTCAAGACGCCCACTTGGTTACTTCATTGCAAATAGCTGTCACACGTGTTTTTGATATGTACCTATTAAGTACATTGAACCATACATATAACTTATAAGAAAAGGACAATTTAATTTACAAGTTTTTACTCGAAGCTTTACTAAAAACTTACTTGAAATGTCTAAAATCTGTAGATATTTTGTGGGATGAAAAATACTTTATTGGTTGTTGATAAGAAAAATAGTCGAACACATCAATTAAATCATTTTTATATAAATTATCTTTAGCATTTAAATAAATTGAAACAATTAAATAGTAAACATCTATTGGAGTTGAACAAAATTCCCATTACAAATATTCCAAAATAGATGCTTGTGGTTTCCGTACACGCGTACACACTTTGTTTTGTTATTACTAAAAGGTTAATTTGTCAACGCATGGGTATTTTATAAATCATAAAATTAGTTTATTTTTCCTTAAATGACGTTACGAAAAAAATTAATAGCTTTTCTTTCATTTATAGTTCAAATTCGTAAATGTGACCTAAAAATCGTAGAATCCGTAGCGCTCCCCTACTCTACCACAGGCAGCTATAGCCATACTATGCACTATGTGTAATATTATCTAAATGTTAGGTATTTTTTTGTAATCCATATGAATAATTTATATTGTTTAGTCTAGTATATAATAATTTATATAATCATAATTATTGTTAATTATTATTATAGAATAAAATTATAAGGGAAATAATTTTAAATGGCATTTATAGTCATTGCCGTAAGGCCTAGGCGTATTACTTGTTCGACCAAATGATTTCTGCATAATGTTCTCAAATTATATAGTGCAATGGTGAAACATACCAGTTAATCCATTTTATATAAGTTAGAAGCTTATAAATATTTTACTTGAGTTTACACAATGATATAATCTTAATGTTTAGATACTTTATGCACTTGTTACTGCGTAAGTTAAAATATTTAATATAAATGCAAATAGTATATCAGTACAAAGATGGAATTTTAAGGATTCTATTGTATACATTTGAAATTTTCAATTTATTTCTCTATAAAATGTTTGTAGAGTCAATAGATTTTACTTGCATCGCCATAACGGTGGGTCAATAGTCAGTTAGTTATTTTCGATACCTCTTGTCACTTCTTGTTTATTACAAAATACAAAAAAAAAAGTTTTTCAACTTTATGGGTTAACAATGACTCTACTATTACTATAAAGTTTTCTTTCATGTAAAATGGTTAATACCTCTAACAAACAAAAGACCAACGACTCTCGAAGACGTTCACACATACATTTATCATCATACCGATTTAAATCACGTAACAGGTTAAAGGAATACATTTTATTATTCCCTACAAAACAGCCGCAAGCGAAATCAATTAAGCATAAAGTATAAAATCTTTACTGGCGGCAGTTGTAATGTAAGTAGATATCAGCTCGGACTATTCGTTGCACAATCTCTCATTGGTTGTAAAATGCAACCTGTTTGAATTATAGCTTTTGTTGGGCTTAAATTGAAAGCGGCATAGTTAAGATGTTAATACCAACCAATTAAAGAGTGGTAACGGCTTCAAATCCCACGGGGTTTCATACAATACTTAAATATTTGTAATCTCCAAGTGTGAAAGATATAAAAAAGCGGATTTTGTTCGTTAATTACTTAATGTGTTTTGATTGTTCTGTTAACCAACAGTTAATTACATTATTGTAAAATATATTTGACTTTTACTTTCAAATTTGATGAACACTTTAGATTTTAAATCTCATTTTTCATATAAAAAAGTTCTAATTGTAGGTCTGTTCTGCGCAACGATATTTTAAGATCAACAAATTTTGATACCTGTGTAGAGAGCTAGTTTAAAACAGGAAATATAATCAGATGATCCATTACGTGGGTGTTGTAAAAATATTAGTGACCTAACCCACCGCTAACGTTCATTGGCTGCATCGCCGTTTGTACAGATTATTGTAACCTTGATATCTGTACTGTCTCGTGGCCACTTTCACGGCTTTAACTTTTAATATTCGCAACTGTCATTTTGATAAGGATCGAGACCGACGACTTATAGTATTAATAATAAAAAGCATTAAATCTTATTTTTAAACGCAATATGAAGGTAAAAAATAATAAATACAGAACACTGAGTCCAAAGTAAGTTTTCCTCTTCAATTAAATAAAACAACCTGTCATTATTATCTACAAAGAACATAACGTATTTTACCTTTTAAGGAAGTAAATGAAATTATAAACACACGTATGAAACATACCAAAAGAAGAAACTTGTTATACTACTTTAGCTCTATCAATAACAGTCTAAGTATTAAACAAATAAGGTTGAAAATTTGATATTTATAATAATCCAAGGATCTTTATGCGGAAATAAAAGGGTTATGCAAATATGCGCGAAGTGTGCGGAAAGCACCAAATTCTTTACAATTCCGATTGCTAAGAAATCAAATATCATTTCAACAGAGTATATAATTAAAGAGTAAAAGATTATGATAAATTTCACACATCCAGCTTTGATATAAAAAAACAATGACAGTAAATTAAAATT
This sequence comes from Heliconius cydno galanthus, assembly GCA_036379175.1. Lineage (NCBI taxonomy): Eukaryota > Metazoa > Arthropoda > Insecta > Lepidoptera > Nymphalidae > Heliconius > Heliconius cydno. The sequence continues at coordinate 431,307 of JAKRZM010000941.1, read as the reverse complement.
GGGGTTTTTCTGCTCTCGAGTCTCGCGTCACTTCTAGTGTAACTGTAAGTACGCATAAAAAACCATTAGTGGCTTATCTGAAGTTGCCTAATGATTTATTGGTTGGATAGGTGATAAAGTTTGTCATTTAACTTGGAAGACATGTCTCGCATTTCTATTAAATAAATATAGAAAGTAATACCTATTTTAATATTTAATTTGTATCGTTTTAAAGAGTAAATTAACTACTAAACTTAGGGCGTGGGTTTTTCATATTGTAATGACTAAAAGCTTTTAATTAAAAACAACGTAATTAAATTATAACAAATAATATATTATTTGAAAAATGAAATAAGTGGGGGGTTTTACCCGTCCTTATATTTTTTAATTAGAATAAATGAATACCAATACGCACTATTATACTTTAAATTTCACTAGAAATGACTAACAAAGTTAAATCATTCTCAATATATTACATACATACCTAGAAGATATACCTTCTAGGTATGTTTTTTAAATACTATAATTTTAAACAAAGGGTAAAACTATTGTTGAAGTTCATTCCAATACAGTAACATAATGACATTAAGCCCTTATCAGTGCCTACCTACGTGACGCTATTCCACATTTTGCATTTAATTGATTTATAATGCGTTATAAATTATACAAGTAATGTACAGTATTACTTTACTCGGAATAAGGAGATATCAGCTCTCTTCCCGATGTTGGAGTTGTCTTATTTGGTGCCTTTCTAATTATTAATAAAAATAATTAAATTGCAGAGTATAATAGTAGTTTAAATATTTCCGTATAAAATCTTAGAGACTATAATGTTTTAAATAATAGAAATATGCATATACCATATATTCGTAATTTTGGTCAGATGATGAATGATTCAGAACTTTCTTTTTTATACTTCTTTAATAAAGCTAATTGAACGTTCGAAATTTTCGTTATGATTCAATAATAGCGGTCCGAATTAACACTGGGCATTGTCCGTCTATGTGTCATAAATTATTCATATTATTGGATAAGTAAGAAGTCAATCAGTGATATTTTCACCATTCATATTTCATCTACTAGGCAAGACGGGTTCTACTACAAAAAATATAAACTTCACTTCGTGAAGTCTTTTATTTTCTAATTTCAATAAACAGAAAATATAGAATAGAGTAAATTAACAACAGCTGTGAACACAAATGGTGCTGGTGGATAAACAAACAAGAGCGTGCGGTGATTGACTAGTATTATGAAGCGACCCTTGTTAACAAGTACCTACCACAATTAGTCAGTCGAAAATTCTAGGGAACTCGACAAAAAATTACCTTATAGAAAGAAACCAACGGATATAAAAAATATAAACAAAATAATAATTGTGTTTTGTAAAAGACAAATACAGTTAACCTTTTAGAGCATGCTTCCATTAAGATAACATTTAGCACGGCTTTGGTAGAGAACTTGAAGTACAATTTATATATATACTAACATATTATGTATGTTACGTATATATTAACATATATATAGGTAAAGTATGTGATTAATAAATACATTTTCTAATATAATTATATGTACGTATAATACAACTGAATCTCATCTATACGTCCCGCTAGATCATTTAACAATTCTAATATCATTTAAATCAGTCCGGAACCAGAAGGGTCGTTGACGTTACAAGTTTGGTAGGAAAAAAACTAGTACATACAGCAGCTGCAAGACTATCACGAAAGGCCGTGAACGTTTTCTATATTGTCCATATACATACATATATCTATAAAGTATGAAAACGTGATTTTTCTTACCTTAATTTAATTCTGAAATGGTCAATATGGCATAATGATTAAAAAATGAATAGAAATTTACTTAAAGGTCGTATATAAAAAAAGTTTTGATTACTTTATATTTTAATAGGCTACGATAAGTAATAAAAGTAAGCTATAACTGATACAATATGGACACAGGCGTCGATGCTCCGCGTCACGTACGTATGTAGCTCAGCCGGCACAGAGCGGTGCTGGCATAGCACAGAGGGTCGAGCCTCGCGCTGTGACCGACATTTCGCAAGGCTGTTGCCAACAGCAAGTGCAGTTATAATTATTCATTTTGTTATTTTCTTATATGCATATTTGCATTATGCCATTTCACAAAAACGGGTAAACATTTTTCAGCCCACGTAGCGGCTATTTTGCTTAAAAACAATAACTAATTTTTTTTTCAGCTCCCCCATTTAGCAGGGAAGGCAGATTGAGCCTAGTGTTAAAACACTCCACATATTTTCCGCCGAATTTTGGAGGCATTGTGTATTGAGTGACGGAATTCAACTCTACTATATTAGAAACTATTTTTCTGGACTGAGCTTTCAACATGTAAACATGTGCATATATACAAACATCCTTGCAGTGTTTATATATCAGTTATTAAATTAGTCATATATTTACAAAAACATTAACCTAGTCATACACTAAGACTAATATATTTTTAACTCCATATAAACATGGCATATTAAATTGAACATGCATAATTGTCCTCTTTGCACCAATAAATAGCAAAATAAGTTAGCATACAATTTGTTAGCAATCTCAATAAAATTTTCCACTTCTTGCTTAAATGTTTTAAACTTGACCTTTTTCTTCGATTGCAAATTAAAATAAACCGGCTGTAAATACTGTTTGTTTGTTTATGGCAATACTCGGCAATAAACGTAACTTACCGCTATTTAATGTTTATTTAAGAAAATATACCGCGCATGTGTGAGCTTAAGTTTCGTATAAGTGTATGTGCTCTCCCGCATTGTAAAAAAGAAAGACAGAAAGACTCAAACTATTTTCTACTTTTTTAAAGTGTTATTCCACACTTAGAAAAGAAACACTTATTAAGAAAATGTATAAATATTTTGAACGATTGGTTTTTAATAAGTGAGGTAGAAAGAAAATTACTATTTAGCTATAGTAATTTGTTTATGTTATAGTAATTCTAATATAGGCGTTTTTTTCCCTAATTATTCAATGATGCAAAACAAAATTGTTCAAGCGTAAAATGTGCTTAGAGGAAAACCGTAGTCCATTTTTCCTCATGGTGACTTAAACGGTTCTTATTTATTATTTTGATATTGTTATTCCCGGCATTGAAGATATGTTTCTTCATATAATAGTGCAGTGGTTGCAATTACACAGTAAAACATGAATCATCAAATTGAAAGAAATTAAGCATTAATTACTGAGATTGATTTAAAAAATGCTATGAATGTCTCTTTGCCCTGTATTGCGTAAGAAAGAAAATCAATATATGTATTATTCTCTACTCCATGTTTTTCTTTCTTTTTAATAAGATAAAATAAAAATAATTTATTCATATAATTGAAGTATAACACAGGTTAATAAGTAAAAAAAACAAACGTTAAACACTTACCAATCTACCATTTTCCATACGTAGGATTTTTGAATGACGACGTGGGGGGTTTATAAAGAGGGTTCTCTCCCGTACAGTCCTCAGCATCGATGTTCTGGTACATGGGGTCGGTGAGAGGCACGGGAGGTGGCCTGTTCTTCCACATGATGTAGCCGGCGGTGGCCGCCAGTGCTGCTACTATGGCGATGACTCCAAGGACAATTGGCACTGTCACTGCAAAAATTTGAAAAAAATAAAAAATTGTTTTGGATGTTTTTTTGATAAATGTTTAATGAGGATAAGATGACTTTTAAAATAAATGAACTCTAAAGTTAACTTCATATACGAGTACATACTTCAAGCATAATATTTAAAAATTCTAGTATATTATAACAAGATTTTTTTATTTATAGATTCTATTTAAAGATCATTATCATTTGTGTTGAGTGAAAGAGATGTCTAATTATTTACTTAGGATCGAAAGAGATAAACATTATGATGTAAAACATATGGTATTATGAAGTGGCGAAGTGAATCAATGCAACTGTGTAAACTGGACTTTTTGATGTTTTAGTATTGAAATAACAATTATGTCATCATTATGGTATGTTTCATTTATTATTTTTCTGGTAGCTATATTGTTGTCGCTTCAATATAATAAATAAATAGATTTGTTTTACTTTTAATTGTATTTAACTACTTGTTTCAACAATTTGTAATGCTAAAAAAAGTCTACTAACATACATGTATTTCGGAAGATAAGTAAGCAATAATCGATAGTTTATGTATGCGTGAAACGAGATTTTTATAAATTAATCAATAAAAAAAAATAGCTTCAAAAGGGAACCTAGTGTCAAGATTCTCCGTCCACTACTTTATTGAGTATTTGAATTCAACACCGCGCTTTGTCTTGTACTAGAAAGTAGAAACAAAAATATTTCACTCCCGCGAGTGCACAAAATAAATAAATGAAATAAAAACAAATTAAATACATTTAAACACAAAGTAATAATTTAATTATAGTGCCCTTAATTTGTTAAAGTATAAAATTACACTGAACGGCTTTCATTGCAAATGTACGAACAAATGTACGGTCTATTTTCGTATCTGTTTCCAAGAAGCGACTGAATGCGCCTTATTCGGCTCGAAGGACCATTTCGATAATTTAATAATATATAATTTCATTAAATTTGCTCATATTTTTAACGAAAAAAAAATCTTACCACTAACTGCCCCGACTTGTTCTTCTGTAGTAGACTCTAGTATCATGAAGAATGTCTCATCTCTATGGTCTCTCATGACAATGTACTCTATATATAACTCTTTGACAGTAACATTGCATTTCACCCAAGTTTTTCTGCCAAAATCATCTTTTTGCTCCAAAGCTGATACATTATAATGCTGTTTATATAGTGGGAAGTGGCAATCCCTGCACTTTCCGTAGGGCTGCAGGAAGCACACGTCACAGTCATTGGTGGTCATACAAATGTCTGCGCAGTAGTTGTCTTTGTCGAAGTACTGAGATCCCTCCCTGTCGGTGAAACATTCACATTTGTCGCACAAACCACACACGCCGTTGCCAGAACACTCGCCCTGAGAAATAATTATCTATATACTAAATATATAGGTGCTTGGAATAAATAATGTAGTTTTAGACAGATGTTTTTAAATTAGAGTCCATATTGTATGTAATATAAAGTAGATCTGGAGGCTATCGTGGCCATTAGCACAGGGATATAACTGTATATAACTGTAATAACGATTGTGGGTTCGATTCCAACTCGGGGGAATGAATTATGATTTATTAATATTTTCTTTTCCTCGCTCTGATACCATAACGAAGCGTGGCGTTGAGTTCTCCTATTCAACACGCAATGAACGGACTGTCTTGATACTAGGTTCCCTCTGCCTACCGTGCTATATGCTAAAAAATATAAGCAAAATACTTACATGATCCCTAGAAGAGTCCATGCAAGGCACATCTCCTCGCTTTTCCTCGCAAATTGGTTTTTCACAGAATTTTCCAGTCCTAAAAGATTTTAATACTTTTATATTTATGATAATATACTACATTTTACTTTAAAAAAGGGCATAATTGATTTAAATATAACAGAAACCTGACAAGTTTTTTTAGATTACGTGTAAAACGATGTCAATGTTATCAACTGTTATTTATACGTACTTTAAAATACGTTATTTCTTTGGATACATATTAAAGAAATTCAAGTGATTAGCACACTTTACTTGATTTATATTCTTCGAGAGCCGAGAAGTTATCGAATTTTAATGCGTAGACGCGTAAATCTGATAAAATGTGAGGCTCTGAGTGCGTAAGAATGCATAATGGCATTTAACATCTACTTTAACCTGTTCGACGCTCATTAGCTTTATATTTGTTTTTTATGCTGCACGCTGTATCTCGCACATAGCAGGATAGGCGGGGGAAACCTAGGAGCCTAGTGTTAAGACACTCCTTTACTAGGAACTTAACGTTTCGCTTTGCCTCATTACCCAGAGCCAGTAAATGAAAATATTAAAAATTTTATTTCCCCGTGTGGGAATCGAACCCACAACCTTTCGCGTTTACGGGCGCTCGCTTGCGCCCCTTGCTCCCCAAATCTTGAGTAATATTCAATTCAGATTAGTTAAGTTTTAAAGTTTTAAGATAAGATTGCATTATACTCGTAAGTACTATGTACCACTTAAACGTATTTCACTTAAAATGAAATTATGTAACATTTTAAAGAAAAACTCATAATTAACCTATAAGAAGTATAATCAGAAACGGTATAACAATTATGTCAAGTGTATATAAACCACTTTTAATGGGGAACGAAGAAAGTAGGGCCCTTAAGTCTATAATTAACTTTGCAGTGCCGGACGCACAGAGATGTTTTTGTTTGGCGCATTTGTAATTCAGATTGATACCGCAGTAACAGTAACAGTTAAGAAAGATCTCATTACGTTTCGATGCTTGGAGAAGCAATCTCGAGGCAGTTATGTAACGACCCTATATCAGAATATTAGGTAACTTTTTAATGTTTGGAAAGGGTGTTTTTTTAGCCTCACGCTGTATCCCGCACATAGCACAGAGAAGGGTAGGTAGAGGGAACCTGGGAATCTAGTGTTAAGATACTCTGTTCCCATTAACACTTCCGACGAATTCTGAAGATTTTTGGACTCTAAGGGTAGTTATTTGTATGATTTTTTTAATATTAACGAAAAAATAATTTAAAATTAATTATAATATCAAATCGTTCAAATAATAATAGAATTAAACTGAGAAGCTCTAGCAAAAGCATTTAGTGTTGTTAACATTCACGTAGCCACAATTACTATTAGGTCACGAGCTCAAGTCTTGACTAGAATAGTTTAAGAATAAAGTTCAGCCTGAACAAAAATAAATCTTTCATTAAAAGAAACATCTAATGTAGGTCCCCAAATATTTTAAATAATAAATATTTTTATATTCTTACCATCCTTTATGACAAACGCACACACCGCCCACTCTATTGCCCTTTCCATTACAGGAGAAAATGCTTTCATCTATTCTATCATCAAAAGAACAGGCGCAGGGCACGTGGATTTTCAGCTCAGCTTCTTCCTTGATTCCTTCCACTGAGAGTTTCACGTTAAAATATTCAGAGGGACTAGCATCGAAGCCACAAAAATTTACTTTTGGCTTAGCATATATGGTAGTAGTACAACTGCCCCCTTTACAGCTCGTCGTGTTAGATACTACGAAGTCGGAGCTTTGCGTTGAATTCACGATTAATTGCGTCTGTGGAATTAAAATAATTTTAATATCGAATTAATTATATTATATCTTTATAATTTCTAAAAATTACAATTTCTTTGTAGTCAAAAAAAACTATATTTAGGTACACCTGTCAGTAATATAAGAAACTCAGATCTGAATGAAAATCTGAAAATTGTGAATTTTCCTTTACTCGCATACCATACCTACCTAACTATAAAAAAATATAATAAAAATAGTCTGTTCTCGATACTCGAATGCTTTGTTTATAGTAATCGTATAAATGTCGCATAATGGTTAAGCAGAGGTTCTGTGGTTTTACGCCTGTGTGTTTATAACGATTGGCCTTCATCGTAATATGGTAACTCTATGCTTGTATAATAGCTATCGACACCTTTTTATTTGTCGATTCCGGGAACCTAGCTTCGCTATTAGGTTCCAGAGTCAAATTTTAACTATTTTTGATCAAAATAGATAAATAACTAGATTTTAATTCATATGTTAAATGTAAAAGTTTTCGTAATTTAGTAGTTGAACCTGTAACTACTATAATTATATTTTTCGTTAGCCAAAGGGCCAAAGGATCATAAACTAACTTCAAATGATATATAGTCATGATTATTTTTAATCTGCGGTCGTTATGATAATACACTAATAATAATGATTACGGGAGTCATCTGAATTACACCAGAAGCAAATGCATTTTGCATTATACTGTAATTGTAGAAAACAACCACCATTTATGTAATTGTTATTAAATAATTTAAATGTAATGATAATATTTAAAATACTTACTTTCTTTGTGTAAAAGTAAATATGAGCGCAGTTAACTTTCGAAGAACTTTATCAATAGGTACTTATATCAAATTTCTTGTATTAAAGATAAAACAATATATTTTAACAATAACATCTACTAAATATTCTTTTTGTGTATTACTAAAATGTTATATATTTCATAGGGCAATCAGTTGAAGAACTTTTATTGTATAAGCGTTTCTAAAACGGTGATTCAAACTTTTGTGTTCAACATGACACCTCCAAAATGCGCAACGCCTATAACTTACTTACTTCTTAACATATAAAATATATTTAAATACGAATTAGGAACCTGATTTACCTTTGGATTTTCCATCTTAGAAGAATATCCGAAGCTGAAATTATCATCATTACCAACTTTCAGCGTTTGTGTTTGCAACCGTGGATTGAACTCTGCACCTTCCTCTTGGTTGTTATTGATAAACGAGAGTTCTTCCTTATCGTAACTACACCAGTTGTCGTAGACCAATAGAGAACATCGACGGTTCTGAAACAATATCAAGTATTAATATGTATCTTTTATATGTTTTATACAAAGTTTGTCTCAGGAAAAATATAGGATTTTTTAAATAAAATAATAGTTCTTGGTGTGTTTGAGAAAAAGAAAATAGAGTATTGTCGACTCAACCTAGAAAAACAAGAAAAAAAATACTAGGTAATGACTAAAGATCTATCCTATCTCTCCAATTAGTAGAGGCGTCCACGTTAGCAAAATGCTTATATGGTAAACTAACGCGTTCTCTCTCTATATGGGCTGGAAGTGGAATGAGGTTTTACTTCTCATAGTGCCTTAATTGCGTCACTCGTAGGATAAATGATAAATTTTACATAAATTAAACAAAACGTTTCAAATTCATATCTAAAATTTTAAAAATATTACAAAATATAACTATGTATTTCATGAATAATTGATACCTACATATAGCTATATTATGTTTAAAATTATATTAGGGGATGAAAAAATAGGTAGGTTCAACATTTTTATATAATATATTTATCATTACTCGCAATATCTCTAAATAACGTAGAATGAGGTAATATGCAGTTAAGTATATATATTAATATATTTCCTATTTCTACTATAAAAGCGCTCCAAAATGCAAGAATATTTAAAAATATAAAAGTAAATCGAAATAAACTTAACTTTAAATTTAATATCGTGTACCTACATAAATAGATGTTTTTTATATTTCTCGATAAAATCTGAATCGTATTGAAATTTAATTTTTAATTGACAGGTTAAAATGAAATTTATTACATTTAATTTAATAACACTTTATACTTTACGTTCAAACAATACATACAATTGTATTTAGCGGAAATTAATGGCGTGTGATCCTTACAACGATAAAAATATGTTGCAAAAGTCATACTTTATTATCATTGTTAATATTTTTTTACTGAAAATGTGCAACTACATTATGCAATATATGATAATGTATTTTTGTAATAATATTTTTTTTAAATATTGCGCATATTATGGCACTGATAACATTGAAAATTGTCACACATTTAACTTATTACGTTATTTTTTTTTCTTTTTAATGGCCAGATTTTGCGATGACAGATGCAAAATAATCAGCCAGTATGATGTTTAGTACAGCGAGCCTTCTTTTAGGTTATATTTAAAGATAGTGGGGATAATGTAAAAATAAAAATAAATAAATAGTGTATCCTACACTAGTAAATACATATGCTAGTAAATTAATTGCACAGATACGTAATTATTATGTAGATAATATGGTAACAATTTCAATTAATTAAATTACGACGGCAGAATGATCGTTGGCGCCAATAAAGAACGCGGGGAGACATAAATTACGTACTACTGGCATTCCACATATCTTTCAATATTGTTCAACTTCCATTTTTTACACTTCATTTTACAGGAAAATATTTATAGCTATCAATTATTTATAATATAGTATGATATACCTACGAAATCTATTATATACTAGTTGTAAACAGGAAAGAGAAAATAAAACACAAAGTTCTGTCAGACATGTCCCTGCTTCGCCATGGTACTATTACAAAAATGAATATATTTCTGTATTCAGAAGTTAATAGATAATTCAGAAGTTATCCGATAATTTTAGTATCTTTACTAGTAATAGACGAAATAAAAGTTACTAAAAAATTAATCAGCATGGATGAAAAACACATAGATATTAAACTTTTGTTATAGGTATATTTTTGAGAATGGGTCATTCAAATTGCAATTACATTCCAGGTAGGTACTTTAGATATTTATATATCTATTTATCCTCAAACGTACGCTAGTTATATATATTTTAAGAGGAAAATAAAAATTAATTTTAAACGAGAGTATCAAAAGAGATTTCATATATTTAATAGCTTATGAATATTTACTTATAATATTTTACTATTTTGTTCAATATAAGTGAATTAATCGGAAAGCCGGTTTAGTAATTTAAATCAATTGCTATTTTTTGTAATTACCAATTGCAAAGGACGTTTTATAAAAAATAAAGTTAAGATATGCATAAAAGAATAAACATTGTAGAGTTGTGGCGCCACAACGGCAAGGTAGTTATTGCAATTATTTAATTAACTTTTTTTGCGACAGGTATTGCATAGTATTTAGCTAATAGCTCGATTTATATTTAAACCGCTTTCAGAGTTTTTATAAATTGTATTAATTAATTTAATTCGAAATATGTTACATCATAAAAAAGTATATAGTAAAAAATAAATAAATATAATAAATCAGCTTCATGCTGTATCCCGCACACAACAGGGGAGCCTAGTGTTAATACACTCCGTTTCCCACTTTCTGTCGAATTCTGGAGGCACTGCGTGTTGAGTGGCAGAACTCAACGCCGCGTTTTGTCTCGATACCAGAGCGAAAAAATGGAAATATAAACGTAAATAAATATGTCACTTCCTCGAGTGGGGATCGAACCCACAATCGTCGCGTTACAGTAACACCTTGTGCCGCTGCGCCACGACGGCTACGAAACTAAATTAATTTAATCTTCGCACAATTTAAGATGATGAGATATCAAATTACGCAATACAATTGCAATATACCCACGTTATTACTCTAACATCATATTTTGAAAGGTAATCTACTAGCTCGCTATGCTTCATCGAGCTGAGGTATTTTGTATGAGGTTAGTACGTAACTACCTACCTAATATTCATAACTGGAAATAATAATATTTTTATGAAGAAAACAAATAGAACTTGTTTTAAAATAAAATTTAGTATATAATATTTTTGAAGGTTGCAGAAAAAGCAAGGACATTTCATGCGAAAACGATAAAGGTATGTATATTTTTATAGCGACGAGACATGGTCATAATTAAAATAATATAGGTAAATATTTAAAGTTCTGTTTTTCTGTGAAACTAAACAGTCTTTCTTTGTCCGTTAATTATTTTATTAATATTAAAATATCAGTCATCATTTGGTAATTATAAAGTAGAAAAATATACCTAAACAATATTTAAATGTAAGTAAAGAGATAAATGTTTTAAAAAAACCGCTTTTAATGGTCCAATTTATTAAGATGAGAAAGTGCGATGCTGTAGTTATGAAGCAAGAGAGGGCAATAAACCCTCGGGGTGTGGGAGTCGTTATAATAGACGTCGATTACTCCCTTCAGCCTTATTCTGATCACTATCTCACCTCGTACGGTCTCGCGTTGGACGGCAATTAGTATGTTATATTTTATTATTATATTTTATTACATAGATACTTATTTAGCGGAAAAATATATCTTTCTGTATTAGTTTAGTGTGATTGTATATGTGTATGAGAATATGTAAAGCTGCTAATAAAAATTTATTTATATTGGAGTATTCTTAATTAATTTTTGAAATATTAGACCTATTAAAATACACATTGTTGATTTCTGCAATAGACTGGTTAATAATAAATTACAAGCAACAATTTATAAGCTAAATCTGCATTTTTCTTAAGATATGTTTAGGTATATAATATACTATTAAACATATTTAGACTTAACAAGAATATATCCTTTTGAATATATGCGGTATAAAATATTTTATAATAAAATTCATAAAATATGAAAGTTAAGGATGTAGGCGTACCACTCCATAGAACGTTCAATGTTCCTATGAAAGCCTGCATTCAGAATATACCCGTTTACGTGTGGGTGGTATATTATAAGTAATACTTAGGCAGGGGAGAGCATTGCGACACATACTAGTTAAGAACGAGTTACCAGTTTCATTATAAATGAAAAGGAAAATATATAAGAGTAGATACAAGAATCTTGAATCTTTAAAAACAACATAATTGAGATGTCAGTTAATACATTTTTTTTAAATATTTTTTCGCATCTTGCATTTTATATGTATAAATCGCTATCAACACTGAAATTGCTCTCACCATTGATTGGTTAATAAATACAGGTCCTAATGTTCTTAAAACATAAACATTCTAAAATATCAATATTAATCATGAAGATATAAGAATAATTTATGAGAGAAGCTTAAGTATTATTTGATTATCTATTATAAAATATGTATATATTAATTAAAACTCTTCATTTGAAAATTTAGTTTTTCCCCTTTTTCCGTTTTCCCGAGTACTAAAAAATTCTTTCTTAGTGCTTCCCTATGCCTATTAATCTAGGAAGGCCATGCCATGCCAAATTTTAACTTTATAAGTGTTGTAGTTTCGTCTATGCATTGTCTGTGAGCCAAATCAGCTTTAATATGCATATGTATATAATGATAATAAACTTTGAAAGCAGTCTCTCAAAATAATATTGACGTAGAAGACTTTTTATATGAAGAAGATGCATAAAATTCATAAGTTAATCTCATTGTTCCGCCCACACCCATAAGGGAATGTAAATAAATGCGATTGTAAAATTGTCCGTCTGTTTTTCTTTTCTCATATGATGCGGATTGTTATTAAGTACCCACACAGGCCTAGGTTGATTTATTTTTATGTCAAGTATTCTATATATGATATATTTTTCATACAGTCTTGTTCTACGTAAGAGACTCGATAACCTTATGGAAAGGACACCAGTATAAATGAAGCAAAAAAAAAAAAATTTCAATTGATTTATTGCACTGGTTAGTTATATATTTAAATATAATGTATATATGCCAATTTTTTTCCCTAGCCTGTAGGTACTGTCCCATTGTTGGGCAAAGGCTTCCTCCATTACCCTCCTTGTATACCAATATAAGACGTAAATTTGAACTGAAAACACTTTTGTTCCACTTCTTAATATCTGTTATAACAATATAATTAAAATAAGTAAATGAAAATAAAAAAAAAATAATTTTCCTCAATCTTTCCATACAAGCGGACAGACAAAAGATCAAACTATTATTTTTTCGATACAATGATCTCACCCGCATCTCCACTCTCGAGCGGTTCCCGGTAATTCCACACTGTTGACTCAGAACAAGCTGTATCGGTTTCAACTATTATTCGTTTTTTTGCGTCGTATTTGGCACTTTTATGTAGAAACGGGTGTTATATTAATAATACTGTGTCATACCTCATTAGTTATAATGTACACTGGTAAATGGGAAGTGGTTTTGGTATATTCTGATTTTTAGTACGTTATTTATATGTACGTATAAGAAACAATATATATTTATGTATTGTAGCGGAAACTTCCGCCACTCACCACGCAATGCCTTTAGAATTCGACCGAAACGGAGTATCTTAACATTAGGTTCCTAGGTTTCCTCTGCCTACCCTGCTATGTGCGGCGTACAGCGTGAAGTTAAAAAAATATTTATGAAATCAGCTTCAAACAAGCAATTTTAACATGAATTATACATATTTAAAGAATATGTATAATTCATGTTAAAATTAATTATATTTATCAATTTTAACGTAAACCACCAATAATATAAAAAAAGAAGAACAAATGACAACTTAAGAGAAATGTCAATAGCCATTACATTCCCTTATTGAATTCAGATTGACACTCTGCAAAAGCTTCCGGAAAAGTAACTAAAAATAAAATAAAAGTTGTACTATAAGGTCAACGCCCCGAAGGAAAGACAACAGACGATTTAAATTGTTAGTAGAAAAATATTCCACGTTGGCTTATCTCCAAGCAATTCATTTTAAGAGCGCAATTCAACTTTTATTGATACGAAAATATGGGTAGTACTAGTTTGTTTACGCATTACGAAAATTGTAAAACATATTTATGTTTCATAGAAAAGTATTATATATAAATATAATATTAAAATTAAAACTCAAATGTATAGTATATATGACATGATATTTTAATACAAAACTTTTGGCCGTTTTCCATGTGCTAAATTGCAAAACACATTTTCATAATACATATAAAAAAATAACTATTATTTTACAATTTTAGACATATATGTATAATTGAAGTATGCAGATACATACTGTAAACTTCTCTGGACTATACGACAAAATTCTAACTAGTATAAATGAATGATTTTCATTTTGCAATTGAATTAAAAAATAGGTACATCTTTCGTTTCACATTTTATATTCAACTAGCGACCCCCTTGCGGCTTCGCCCGCTTTTACTACTGGATTATTCATATAATGTATGTTTGCAAAGCACTTAAGATAATGTGAAAATTAATTAAACCCTAATGCAACCCGCATTTT